>JABFQA010000071.1:0-30640 GCA_022817065.1 Probaryconus sp. ZL-2020
AAAAAAAAAAAAAAAAATTCCTGTCGTTCTATTTTCAGTGCGGTACCACGTTTAAAAATTCATTTGCCAATACTAATTATAAAAAGTAAATTAAAACTCCAAATATAAATTTTAAATTTCAAACCATCAATTATTAAACCGACTGGAAAATAATAATTTGATAACTCAATTAATTTTTTGATGCACCGTTTTTAATATGATTTATAGGAGAAATCAATTACGCAAAAGAGTGTCCTCATTTTTTTGTTTGTTAGCTCGGGGAAAGCGACGGAAGAAAAATTGTAAACATTTGCATTGGACGTCGACTGTCGCGTTACAAGCATTGTTCGGTTGACTCGGTGTCCCGCGACGTCTTCGGGACATCGATATTTAATTTCCTGCCGTCATGCTGCATAATGTCATGGCTCGGTCCGCGTACGTGTTGCGAATACTTACGCAGGACGGTTCGTTACGCGTGGCATCATCCTCGCACCGTAAACGTCAACTGGAATAGCAGTAGTGGTCGGTGTAAATCTCCAGGGTTCTTGGTCCGCGCGGTCCGACTCACACCATAAGCCTTAGCCGAGCAATTTGAGGCGCGATTAAGCGCCGCAAAAGTCGAGCCGGGAACGCGCGCCGACACTTTAATCCGTTATACCAGGAAAACTGAAAGCACCGAATAGGAGGCAACCGCTAGATAAGACTGATTCGAGGTTAACGCATCGTAATTCCTCGGTAGAATATATTACTATTACACGTATACCCCATTACCGATAATCGACGTCATTTCTTAAGTGCACTCTCTATGCTTTCTTATTGCCAGTACGAGGAACACCGTAAAGGATTCCACGGATATTTGATAATGTAATGCGCAGACTTTGGAATAATTAATGTTTGCGCTGCAAATTACTTCGAAAGAAATATTCGCCGTGAGAAAAACGAGTGAAGTTGAAATATTAATTAAAAAACAAAGAAAAAAACATGGATTACTCTCTCTCTCTCTCTCTATCTCTCGCCGAATTAAATTTATTGCCTGTTTTGTTTCGAATACTTTGAATAAATAAAATTGCATTCGTGCAATTTTATCTTCAGTTTGTGCGCGCTATTATTTTCCTTCAAATTTCAATATATTACACAATGTATCGTCACTCTCTTATATTTGACGCGCAATGCAACCGACGCTACAATATTTGCAACAACGGCGTGAGAAGCTATTCTTATTACCCGAACAAACAATTGCGAGCACAAATATTGAACTACACAAGTTCGCATTTCCACCAGGTGCGCGACACCTTTCATCCTTCGCGTTACCGTAAATTTCACGAACTGTAAATAACACGGATTTATCCATGAGAAATTGTTATAAAGTGTACAAATATGTTCCCTCCGTAAAGTGTTGATATTAGAGGGCTTTACCGGAAATCATTTTCCAGTATACGTCGAAAGATAGGATTGACCCTCGTCACCCTTTTATTTTAGCACAAAAAACAGAGCATCCAAAAATAGACTCGCTGAAATAAATTATCTTCGATACGATTTATAATTAAATACTTGACGTAGGGATGTAAAAATTTTATCATTATAATAATGTAAAGCTCAAAGCATTAACATTCCTGATATTCAGCGAATTTCCGGAATGAAAATTATTCAACATAAAATTTAACATTTTTGTTCATATCTCGTAAAATTAACAAAATAAATAATGAAGCAAATTTGTTGGCAAACTCAAACATTAAAATCCAATTACGCCATTTTATTAAAAAGGATAATAACGTAAAAAATGGTCTGACAAATAAATGAATGAATATGGAAAATTAATTAAATTCATACAAAAAAGAACGTAACTCTATCGAGGTACAATTTCTTCCGTTACAAATGCAATTGTTCTCGAAAATAACAATGAAGAAATGTATCTTTATTTCACGTTGAAGACGGTCCAGTCAGTTGCCTTGTAACGAATGGAGAGAGAATAGGGCCACGAAGACCGCAATGACTTTTCATAGCCCGAAGTATAGTAGTGTTAATGAGCTTTCGCGCCAATCTATTGTCCATCCGAGGAATCGTGAGGAAAGTACTTTTTCAGCATCTCCGTCACGTATCGTCGCGATCGAAACTAACCCATAAGGTATGTTCTCGTAACGAAGAAGAAAGCGGTATTTTTCTTTAATTCTTTTAATGACTGTTCGCCTGTAGCTGCGGCCGGTCCTTGTTGGCACTGTGATTCCGTCATTCTTTCGCCTTCTTTTGTTCACACCACTCCTTGTCAACTAAGCCACAGACCCCACATTCAAGGCTGATCACATTGTCGTGGTTTCCTGTGGTTTTTTGCTCCGGTCACTTTGTCCAACGTGAGCATTACAAAATGCATTTCATTACCTTTCCTTTTTCTTCCTCAACCCTTTTTAATTAAAGTTATAAATCCGAGTAAACTGAGAGAGTAAATTTCAGCGATACGGGATGGATAAAGAAATAAGAGATTATATTTATATCGCAAAACGTTTTACACGGCAGCAGTTTAGAAATAAAATCAATCCAATTTTCAGGCGCGAGAGAGTATTCCGCCCAAAAGGCGTGATAAACGTTCCTCAAGCGTATCTCTGATGCGAATATTTCGATGTCAGGAAAAGTATAATTCTTCCGCAAAACACATTACTTTAGCCGCGTCCGTTACACCTCCGGAATAAATCTTCGCGGCTTCGGTGAACTATCATGAATCATAAAACTTATTCCGAGTCTCTTCTCACCTCAATAACTCTTCTCACGGCAAAAGTCGCGCTTTTGAAAATAATTTCACGATTCCCGCGACGTTTGACCGCGACGGGAAAACCCGCGGCGCGCGTTGTCACGTAACAAAGCGTTTTTCCCTCGATCTGCATTACTTGCGATAAGCGAGTTCAAATGGAACTTTCAAGTTTCGTTGGGACGATTTTCTCGTCGTTCGATGGCACTGCCGGCGATAATTCAATGCCATCGTGGTAACCGTTTCAAAAGTATTTTTCATCCAAAAAATGGAAACATCGTTTAATTTTTATCTTAGCGAAATTTCATCGCTCTAGTAAATTTCGACGAATTAACGAGTGCGGGATTTTTCAATTTACCATCGGGATCATATTTGATTGGAATTGTTTGATATTGCGTTAATAAAAAAAATTTCTCTCTGGAAAAGGCCCGAGGTTTTTTTGCGGCAGATATCGTCTTTTCCATATAATCTCGCGATCGTGGCGTTTCCGCTTCTAAGCGCGTAAATACACGCTTCGCAGCCACACAACACCCACATATAAACCTCTTTCGATCCACTCTCTTAAACGCCACCAGCGTGGAAGATTTACCTCGGTATCTTTTGGACAACGCCGCGCGGCATTGGACCTTGATCGTAGAAAAAAAAAATAAATAAAAAGAAAAAAGAGAGGATTAGACCAACCGTCTCGGGGTGTCGAAGCTAAGCCTCGACCATGATACGGGATTACGTTTGCTTGAAATATCGCGTGGAAGGGGGGAGTCTCTGTAACGTATAGATTTCACTCGGCTGCGTGCTACAGAGCCAGATCTGCTGGCGAATTATTCCTCTCTTACCGGAAATCCGATTTGTAGACCGCAAATGGACGACTTCGTTGACTTGACATCGGTTACTGAGAGCTGGACAAATTTCACTTGCAGGAGTAGTTTTAGGATGGACGATGAACAGTGGTTTAGATCATCCGATGAAGCATGGCTTTGTTTAAGAACTTTGCTTCGAGCTCTGATGGCTGTAGAATATTCTTCACTTATCATTCGACTGTGCTTTGAAAAAAAACTCTGTTTGCAGATGTTGATGCGATATGGATACGATGAGTTTTATTTTTGTAGAATGTTTTTTTTAACCATGTGTACTTTTGAAGAATCAGATTTCAGAAAAATAACAATCGGTATTAATGAGAAACTGAAATAGAATCTTTCATTTGCTTAAAAATTAAGAATGGCCCTTTTCAGGGCCAGATATCTGGGCTTGATTAAGGTTATGCTTGAATTTCTACCAGGGATTATATCTTGAACTAACTATTAGAGAAATGATGGTTTATCTTGGAGTAAATAATTGGGTTGTATATCAGTCCTCGACGCAAAACATAAGACAACGTCGTCTTCTAGATCAGAGTCTTAAGGGAATGGACCGACCGAATCTAGGCAACGTTCCTCCAGAAATCTATTTTCACGAGGATTAGTTTCTCAATCCACACAGAATATACTGTCTCAGTCACCTACGGTCTGCAGTGGCTAAGATTATAGTACTAACTCTAGAATTTCACTATCTGAATCGCTTTTGATTAAACTCTTGATTAATCAAAATCCCAGCACTATTTCAATTTACATGAATTATATTGATATACGTTTAGAAGATATTGCCGGAGTAACGAAAGCGCCTCTAAAAAGGAATATTGAGGTTGATTAGATTTTCCTGGTGTCATCTATATCACTTTTACGAAGATACGCGTAACTGGTAGGTATTTCACTGACGGGAAAACACACAAGTTTCAATATGAAGCTCGCATTGTCCCGAACGCTCGGGGTAGTTATACAAGCGTGCACGAGAGTCTGCTCTTGATGTGTGTTTGCGAAAGCCGGTGCAGACGCTCGTCTTGTGGACAGCAGTTGTATTGTACCACTGTCGGCTTACACTTATGTAACGCGATATCGTATAACCGGCGCCGCTATTTCTTCTCCATCGATACCACACTTACCGAATCTCCAACCATTGCTGAATATCCTTTAACTGGTGCCCACAAAAATATACCAGAGATTCTCATTCTTCTTTATCTAGATCATCTTGTTAAATTCAAAGAGTAGAGAATTGGACTTGAAAAATTATGACTGACAAAGGAAACGTTCTTAAATTATGTAGTGCTTCAAGAGACGACAGTGATTTTTCATAGCGTTAAAAATAGAATTTTATAAGCGAGGTTTTTTTGTAATTTCCTTTGAGATCAAAGAAATTAATAATAATAATTACTGTTAAATACTTGTCAACGTAGAACAAAGAAAGATAAAGAAAATTAGTTATTTTTGCATTACTGGATTTAAAGACTAGCCAAAAGTTGTTCAAAAAAGACGTCTTTTAAAATGCTGATTGGATGTGGTGATAGTGGTATGATAAATCGAGTCCCACAAATAGACTGTCGTAAATATACCTAACGCGGTCATCTTCACGCTGCGACGATAACCCCGGCTAGAAATTTGATCAACGTAATTGATCCATGCTTTGAATAATGTCACTCACTCAATCGTCGCATATGTCTTTTTTTTTTCATTCAAACCAAACCATGTATTTTATTCGACGCGAACGTCCTGACGCTGACAAGGCATTTTTCGATGTCCACTGAACGGTGCGAACCGAGTGACTTTCTGATAATACTCAAAGACATCTGCAGTTTTATAATTGGATAAGACTAATTTGCTATGCAAATAGATAACTGAAAATTATGAATGTGATATAACAAATATATTTCAAGTGTGATATAATAAATGAGGCCAGGAACGTGATTGATTTGTACTCATACGTCGTCATCTTCAGTGCCATCGAACGAATCGTATTACTCGCTAACTGTTTGAGCGAGGAATTAGATTATTGATTCGCGCATAATTAATGAAACGAGCTTATGCAATATCGATGAAATAATAGGATTTTCTTTATTATCGTCAATCAAGTGACGTGATTTAAAGCGGAACTGGATTGAGGCTAGTCAGAATGCACTTGTTATGTATTCAGAAGTCAATTGCGTAGCTTGATGATTTATCTTATTTTCCTGGTTCAATTTATAGTTAACGTAGAACTGACATAACCAATTTGAGCAGCGTCATTGCGTTGAACTGTTCGCGACAGAAACGATATATTTCAGTGGAATTCATCGTGGCATTACACGATCCGCAGATACCTATACGTCAAACTTATGTATTTCCGGTGAGAGCAACAAACAGGAACAAACAGATCCCGTAGAAGTCCTCAAATCGTAATCACGCAGTATGTATTGTCTCCTTGATCTGAGCAGCTACTGTGTGGAAGAAAATATCAGCTCACAAAGGAGAGAGTTGACCGCTGCCGCTGCCATAGCATTCCAGAATATCCTGATCGATAATCCCGGGTTTTAGGGTGAATTGAACGGAATGCAATAAGGCTTCGATAGCTTTGGGAATGATACTGAAACCCGCACGCTACGAAGTCTTGTACCGGCGAAAGCCGATCTAGGATTAGAGCAAGCACGATTTTTTGTTGTAGGGAAAAAAAAGAAGGAGAAGAAGAAAAAAAAAAGGTAACATCATCGTCGGTTTGTTTGTCGATTTGTGCTACATGCCCTTGCACGACTTCCTCTAAAAATTGACTTGTTTAGAAATTATTTTCATCCCAACTGTGTGCAATCTAGATTGCAAATGTAACGACCTATTTCTTTAATTTTGTAAGGATCAAGATTAACGTAGGAAATATCAGGAGGAAGTTGAAATTTCAATTATTCCGCTTTGTGTACCTTCGTGTAATTGCTTTTCATTCAAAATATTGTAACGGAAGAAATAATTAATGGCACGAAGCTTGAGCCTCGGCTTCAGTCGAGATACCACTCAAGCATTACTGGATTACCTTTCGCACGCGAACATTCGTCGTAACGCGGACGATCGCTGCTTGCGAATCAAGGTCGCGCGCGAGAACGAAGACAAGCCAATCAAGAAGCAATGATCTGTACAAAACGGAGCTTCTGTATCTTGGCCGCGTGTACAGGTGTAGACGCGGCGTATAAATTACCCGCAGCCGCATTTAACAAGAGAGTATGTACCTCCATCGCGCACGCGCCGCAATTTCCATATCTAACTTTCATCTGGCGACTCCTGTATGATGTATAATTCACTTTAGCGATATTACGGTAATACTTTACCTTGACTCTCTACTTTTATCTCACGACGCACAAGCTTAAGTGTCTGTGTGTGTGTTACTGATACACTGTTGGTGATTGATACGCAAACTTTAACTTTATAATGCAGTCTGGATGATACATTGATCAATTATCGTGATCGATTCGACACCACTTTCATTATGTTAATAACACACGCGATACTTTTTCACCTTTTAACGTTTGCGAAACTTGAGACTCAAGAATACGAATTCAGGATAATCCGTAGTGAAATCACTCCCTGTCATAAATCAAGGAAACTTTGCACTCAAGTGAGGAATTAATCGAATTAAAAATTCGTCAATCCTCATTATTATATCTTCACCCGGTCGTTTACCATTGCGTAGGATAGTAAAAAAAAATTCATGTCATAAATCTCTATCTGCTTAATACAAAAGCATTTTTCTCCCGACTTCGTTGTTCATAATAAGCACGCGAGAAAAGTCGTTTGCTTCAGCGTATCCCTTTGACAATGTTACAATGAATGGCTCTCGTTAAGGCGCATAGGCAACCGCATAATACGTATACCCGAAGACAAGTTATTACTCATGGTAGTCGATATCCAGAAAAAAAAAATGAAATAAAGCCTCGCCGAGACGTCGCAGAAATTCCAGCCTCATTAATAAAGAAAAAAAAAAAAGAAAAGAAAGAAAGAAAAAAAAAAAAGAAAAAGGTTAAGATCATTTACATTCACGAGTACCTTCCATCTCGTTGCTTAAAGCCAGCATTCGGACGTTCCTTTTCACCGTGAGATATCATTATTCGACTCTTCTCATCGCGCGTATATCGCGCTTCGAGTCGAAGGAAAATAGAATTACCGGTGTAACTTCCGATGGGAATCGTTTATACAACACGATGATCGCTACGTCGGATTTAATATTCACGGCGTCCGAGTTGTTTCGCCCAACTTCGGGTATTCGCACAAGCCGGGTAATTTACTTTTTATCTCGACTCAGCCATCGGGAAAGTTTTCGTTGCGACGTCGACAATGGCGACTACCGGTTTACAGGGATTTTATGAAGATTATAGATTACGTGCATATTCGTCAACCTCGGAATTATTTTTCTTTTTTATTTAAAATAACGACCAGCTACGTTCTCTCTTTATCCTTTTTCACATCGGCATACATTAGGTCGCGTCTAACTCTGAACATTTTCTTCTCATAAGGAGGCACAACAAAGTTCGCTAATTAATTACCAGCAAATCATATGTTATTAATTAATTAATTAATTAATTAATTAATAAATTAACGAGCATAATTATAAGATCGGTCGTAACTGGCAAATGCATTAGCACTACAGTGACTTCTTTTGCAGTTCCGTGACGTGATACTGATTACAGTTATACGTTGTAACTGCTTGCAGCGTGTTCGTGGTAACTGGTTCAACCGCTGTCCAACACCAAGACTCGAATCGACCGTGAAGGCAATCGATTTGCACGTGCCGTCTAGTCGTTAAATTGCGTTATCGCCAAAACTCGTTGGATTGCCTGTAGGCTTCCATTGGCATGCGCGCGAGTGTAATTGCAATTTCTGTTAGTATTTAATCCAGATCGTTTTCTTAAACGCAGGCATTCGTAAACACTTTTGCCATCGAGATTAATCTACCGTCAGTGGGTGATAAACATTTGAATCCAAATAATGCCAAACAGTTGTCTTTATTAACTGAAACATATTTCGTAATTTCGATTTTTAATCATTGAAACGTACAAATACAAACAGTCGAACGCACACACCCGCATGCATTTGTAAAACATGCAACTCAAACGCGGAATCACAAATCGTATACATTAATTGTAGATGGAATCTACAGACTAGTCATTGTATCATTGCACTGTTTAAATTTACATTGCTGTCGTTAATTAAATTTCCTTTGTATGATTGTTATGCTATTAATTTAATGTAATGGATATCGGAAATCACTTTTATAAAGCAAATATTATGTTTGTTTATTGGGTGTGATAAAAGTAGACAAAGTTTCATTTAGAAAATTTCTCGTACAGTTTTAGTACGCCATAGTTATCAAATTAAAGTGATTTTTCAAATGTTCAGGCATATTAATTAGTTTCTAAATTTAAATAATGTCTTAGAACGTTCTTTGCATAATAATGAGGTAGGAATAATTTTAAAGGGAGATGATAAAGGATTGTAGAACGTATGTTGGTCGCGTATAGTGCAATGGATTTTTTTTTTTTTTCATAAAAAGATTTCGAAAAGTCACAATCAAGAAATAATCCCAAGGAAAATAAATAAAAACATCAAAGTGGAGATTCGATCAAAAGGATTTCGATACTTGAAAGAAAAATTGTCTACCGGATAAAATGGTTCGCTTCCATGAATACTAACAAGGAGAGCGTCGAGTAAACGTTAGACTAGAATTTCAACCAGTTTCCAAATTTACTAAGCTAGGCATCAAAAAGAGGTAAGGGGCACTCGTCGAACTCAACCGGCGAGCGCTGGAAAAGAAAATTAAAAAGTAGCAAAGAAGTTAGTCTGAGTCGGAACAAGAAGATCGGAAAGACATTCTTTTCTGGAGTCCGCGTTTTACGAGCTCAAAAGAGATTTGAGTTGGAGCAAATTCTTGAACACGTTGCAATTCATGCAAAGATGTGTATGGAAGCGCGCACGGGGACGAATGTGCCAGCGAGTGGAAGATTGCTAACTCGAGCTAAATGTCGGCTTTAACTTTTCGGAAAAATCGGCAATGCAAAGTAATCTTGCAAAAAGGCCTTCGAATTCTGAAATTTAAAACAGAGTTGATCGTCTGGACTGGGCGCATCTTATTAACGTTTTTTCCCTCTGATTTCGGGCTTCCGCTTTTATTCTATTTTCTGCTTATCCGAGATTTACGTATTCGGCGGTTTTTTGTTTTTCCGCAGAGTCATTGCAATTCACCAAATACGCAGATAATACGCCCTTAGTGCGTCTAGACTGAGCTAAGCTGTCTCGAAAAATTGGTCGAAAGACGAATTGAAAAGAGACAATTGAAAGGAGATAGGAAATGTGAATGATTGTCCATCGAATGCACGACTGAACAATTTTACCTGCGGTGCTAAAACCTTTTTACATAGTAATGATATAAATATTTTTATTGGGACCGTTAGAGTCGTTTAAAGGTGAACCTTCGCCTACTTATTTTATTTTATTTATTTCTTTTTTTTTCTTTTTTGAAGTAACGTTTTACGTTAAAATCCTTGACACTTTACATAATTCCTTTGTTAGCCGTGGCTATGCCAAAACACTGACATTTCTCTGTCAGAAAGGATTCTTCACGTCGTGCCAAGTTGTTCGACCCGACGTGCCACGTACAATATAACATCAACGAACAAGTTCACCTGTTTCGCATGGATGGCTGCCTCCGTTTAATGCACTTCCGTTGGACCGATTTGTCTATTATTATGCACAAACTAAAATAAGGTCAAACTCTAACTGCACATCATTCGAACAAGAACTTTGAACAAAAAAATTCCCAAAGTGTTTGTTCCGGACACTTGCAGCTGACTATGCATTTTTCATCGATTTGCATAAGTATGTTCAAGAAATTGTAACGATACTTTCCAAAATGTTATTGTCCATTGTTTCTCCTCAATTTCGAATATTCCGCAATAAACCAACGACAATGAAGTCAAGAGAAATCGTATTATATGGAAGCATCGATTATGCGGCAAACTCTGTTACAAGTATTTTAAGTACACCTCAAGTTAAATAGGAACTATACACAAGTCCGATTAAAATTTATCTTGTCTAAAGTAATTCAATTTCGTCATCATTTTCTTGGACATTTTTGTCGATGTGGTCTATTATTCGTGCGTGTCCCTTTTATGTTCAATAGCATCCACTATATTTTCGGGTCATCTGCTGCACATTTAGTGTAGTCTAATGTATCGATTATAGGGAAAGGATTAACGCCAATGATGTTAGGACACCTGCTGGTTCTGCTGGTTCATTTTCCACTCTCGTGTTAATATGTTACCAAAGAGGGGAGACCGCTTAGAAAGAATCTCGCAGACACGGGGTAAATTTTTGATAGGAAAACCGAGTCCCTCGGCGTGCCCCTTGTAAAATGAAAATAATATTTGAACGCAATTACTATTAAAGGCAGAGAAGGGGAACGGCACAGTTTGCGCTCTGCACTCGAGCGGGCAGTCTGGCGTTATGCAAACCTCGCTTACCCTCGGCGTCCTCTGAAGAGCTTTGGAGTCAGTCGACCACCCTTAAATATATCCGGCTCGCGTTGTCACCTCGTTGGCTGCATCCGCGCACCACTTCTGGCACACTTCGTCTTCATATTTCTATGTGACGTCGAGGGGCCCTCTCGTTAGCAAAAGATTCTATATCGTCGGCATTGAAATTGCGAGAAACAGCGGCGTTGCCATGACTACTACCGCCGCCAGGGCTCTGTTGCTTCGAAATTATTGTTTCTCCTTGAATTATTCGCCGGATGTGGCAAGAGAGTCGGCTGCGCGTCTGAATTGTTTCCCGTCTCTAAGATACATACAAGTTAACTCGAAATTAGCAAAGACAAAAGTTCATCGACGTATCCATCGTCGCAGTTAAATGCTCCTATTTAACTACTGCGTTCATTCTATAGCCGAAAGAAGTTATATATTTCAACTCTCGTATCTGAAACGTGACCGACGCTTTTCTATTTTTCCCTGTCTTTCGTTCGTCCTTTTCTATCCTTGTGAATTCAAGGAGGGTTGCGCGACTAGATATATCTGGTGTGTAAGGGCATTGTGTAACGAGAGGTATCAGATTTCGACGCCGGAGCGAGAATAGGTACGTTTCGACTGGGGCATTACCTGACTGGTAATTTGATTTGCCGGCGCAACTACTGTGTACGTCATACTGGATTTAAGCAAGCGAAGGGACGAATGAAAAGAATCTCGCAAAGGGAGACTCTTTCCGTCTGAAATTTATGAACCACGAAACTAAAACGCGAATATTCTCCGACGGGAATTCTTCTTCATGCTAATGACACACGCTCGGAGGGCACGACGCTGACTAATGTCAGCGTCGATAAACGGCGATATGAAAATCGTGTTAGCGATTCAAATTCAAAGCTTTCTCTTTATGCCATTGTGCGCGCAACTCTTTGTTTTCTTCAGACAATATAAATTGACTTCTCGTTGCATCGCAACGGGTCCTGAGTAATTTCATTTCTCATCATAATAATAATTGAAAACATCATTGCTGGGCATAGATGTTTAGCATTGTTATAAACCAGAAAGACATTTCCGACGGCACTCACGCACTCAGTTTCGCGTGTATCATTTTATTTAAATTGACGTTCGGCGCGGAATAATAACAGATGCTCAAACTTAAAATTCAGTTGATACAATTTATGAGATTATGCACGATGATAAGGCACATTGAAATTTTTTTAAACGAAATTTACAAATCTTATTTGATTTTCAAAGCTATCTATGTCCGCGTCACGTCACTGCCACTCCTTCGACGTGAAATTTGACTTGTTTAATGTATCAGGATAACGTAGGCGATTATGTTGTTGAATCGTGTGATCGTACGTCGAGATATCGCCTATTTTCATGCTAATGTAAAAGACAGGTTTTCACTTCATTATTTTCTATTTGTCCCTCTCTTTTTCCTCGTCGTGAATTAATCTCAATTGTGATTAAAGTGCAATCACTTTTTCGAATGCTTTTTTTTTTTGCATGACTTCATTCTAAATATTACCCCCCATTAATCGTTTCAATACGTGGAATACGTTTTTCACGATGGAAACGCGTTTTATCAATGTAAAAAGATCAAACACAATCCTTCCTCGAGCTTCCTTTCCCTTTAGGACGAATGAGATATCCTATCGTGCGAGGCGAGAGGATTTTCGATCGACTTAAAAGGGTCGAACCAATTTCGCATTTGCGCATAGGTCTTTGTCTTTTCAAAAGACATACTTACATCGTACAAGCCTCCGCTCGCTTTGACTTACAGACTCGTTTCTTAACCTTCCTTCCTTTACTCTATTTCTATTAATTCCATTTGAAAAAAAAAAAAACAAACAAACAAAAAAAACAAACGCGCCCATGAAGAATTTATTTGATATTTTCAATTTTCCTCTAGGATATTTACGATTTCTGTTTGCAAGATGCAGTTAGGTCTTGCTCTTATTGGAAAGAAAAGGAAAACAAGGTGAAAGCGAAAACATTCTACCTGTTCACGAGCGGATTTATATGTGGCACATTGTACGGTCGTCCGATCCTGTGGGATTTATTTCACTAGGTGGTGCGCGCCTTGAGTAACTGTGACACAGCGGAAACCTTTATTTTCCTCTGGCCAAGGTGTTGAGAAAAAGAAACAAAGGTAATCACATTGGCTTAGAATATAAGCTTACATCCTCGACCACGGCAAATATTGATTTTACTCGGAGAGAATATGGCGATGATTTGTCACCGTTCTACGTCTCACGGATACCTCCATACAAAGATGAAGAGCTGTTTGCTGAGGGCAAAAGCCTACGATTATAGAGGATGGTGCCTCTACGTTGTCACGAAGCACTAACATTATGCAATTTATATAATTGGCTAGTTAAGCGTGGAATTGACTAGAACCTTGAACCTACGTTGATTGAAATTCCCTTCGTATGTTGTATAATTAACATAATGTTACTGAAAATCTTACTCCATAAACTGAGACAGGAATTATGAACAATTTTTATTCACTTTGTGCGAAGACGTTCATTATGATTGATAATGTTGAATAATGCTTGTTAATATTAAGGGGTCGAAAGCACGAAGGAGTTGCAAAAAAATGATTTAATGCAGATGATTCTTATGTTAATGTTCAACCTCCTATGAAACTTTTAAATTAATCCACGCTTGGAATATTACATCTGAATATTTTAACGAATAATAAGTTTTAATAATTTCGAAATTCAATATTTTTTTTTTTTTTGTTAACAAATAATTAATAATAATTTTTACTTCATAATAGTTGAGAAATTATTTCCAAGTTCCTTGTTACTTTAATCTTTTTGTAAGTGAAACATTACCGAGAGGAAATTGAGAAAGTTTCCCTTTACATTATCTTTCATGCTAATGTGCATTTTAATCGATTATGTCTTAACTGTGATAGTCGTAGTTATAAGACTTCTTGCGCATTATGCTTTCATTGATAGTTTTAAAGATTGTCACTCGTTCTGGCAAGAATTTATAAAAGTTAATGTACCATCTAAAACTATTGCGTCGCTGAGTCGAATCGTTAATGTGTCAAAACGAAGGTAAGCAGAGAACGACATTTAAAAATACCAAGAGCGTTTTTTACGTTCCCCATGAGACTTACCGAGCCGTTTGTATTCTCATTAATTTCAACAGTAGTATACTGCGACGTGCAAAATTTGTTTGATTGCAACGAACGGAACATTACCTCCAAACCAATTTCTATGTAACGAAAATCAATATTATCTATACTCACATTATATTTTGTTTTAACCAACACATTCTACACTTTCCTTCTCACATTATAATCAACTAGTAAAGAATAAAATTGAAAATAATAGTAACATTAATCAGGATTGTTGTTTACAAATTTTCATATGGAGATAACATCACGACTCGCGATAAACTTTGTAATTTAAATACATTTCTGTTGCTAACATTTTCGATGATAATTTATCAACGGTGTTTGTAATTAAAACGTATACGAGTTTCCTTTGGATTTTCTACAAAAGTGTACTGTCAGAGTGAATTATCTCGTTAATTAATGTAACAACTAAACGTAGTAGTTTTGTGTTTTATTGAGTAATGTTCATTAACACAATACGTACAATATCGTGAACGAATTTCTAACATTATTAATCGTGCTATTTATCGATGAAACGTCAGGACGAGAAGGCCTCCTTCCGATAGGAACACGGCTGCACGTGGCATCTGCATTTGGTCTGACACCTCCTGCAGTAGGTGCTCTCGCACGTACCGTTGTCGTCTATCATATCACGAGACATCGAAGAAGACGTGTCACCTCTGCTCCACATCTACGTATCTCTCTCTCTCTCTCTCTCTCTACATGAGTCACAGGATTTTATTTATTTATTTATTTATATTACGTATTGTATTTCCGAAATGAATCCAACTTTCAAATATCGCGAGTTCCGTCGTTTCCCTTTACCGGCCGAATATTTATTTATTATAAAAAAATAAATTGTTATCAAAATTTAGGATCAATTAAAAACGCAAACGTTTCATTTTATTCGCAAAAAAAGCGCGAAATAATCCACGGTGAAAATATGCAAAAATGAACGTTGTCAAAAGTTGACAGGGCAAGCCGACAGCGGCAAAATAACTGTTAATTTTAAAACTTTGTTCCCTCGCAGTTTGTTGTATTAATTTTTGTAATAAAACGGATGTGTGGATTACGAATCAGGTTGTTCAATCCACGAGATAACTTTGTCGCCCATCACGAAATACTGCGGCACGTCTGTTTCACGTCACTGTAATTGGTTGTCCCACGAAGAGAGATCCGTGGTAGGGCAAAATGAATTACTGGAACGAGGAAGACCTCACACCCCGAGGCCCAATTTTACACGCGTCAGTGGGTAATTATGGCACTCGTGAAGTTACGTGTTATAGATTCTAAACAACTGACATTATTCCCGAGTCATTTCCAAAGACAGAATAATTGGTCCAATGAATAATTTGTCAGCGAATTAGACGGAGATTAAGTCACGTGGGGCGCACAACGGCGAAATGAAAAATGACGGGAAGTATTCGTTTTTGGATTTCTTCATGCTAATTTATAATATTGAGTCTGACGTGCCGGGAATACCGTAATCGCGAGCTTGCCACTTTTGAAAGTTCGCAGCACACCCAAGGGGATTAGTTACACGTACTTTCGGACGGTACTGCACTTTCGACGTGCTATCCTGATTTCGAATGTAAATCGCCCCTGTACAGGCTGCATCCGCGCCTGTCCAGTCGATAGGATTTCCAGGTGCCGGAAAGAAACGAGAGCCAACGCGAAAATACGAACCCCGGACTCCCTTGGCATTACCATTGCAGTAAAGTTAACTCGATCGTTTCGTAATGGAGTATAGAGGATTTGCAATTTTCTTTCATCCCTTTTTTTTTCGCCTCTTTACTCTTTCCGATAGCACGTTCCTCATCAGCGTGCTCTTTCCCTTCGCGTCTATTTACATCAAAAATTGGTACCGCATAACGCCCCATCGATATTCGCCCGCTTATCGATATCCGATCCGGCCAATAAGATACCGATTGCTCCGATTCGATACCGCATTAGTCATCGTAATGTTCGTACCTCGTAACGACGACGCCGCAAAACGATATTGCTTGTGATTCCTCGCGATTCTATTTGGCAAAATAATGCGGCCGTTCTCTGTCCGAGCGTGACTCGTAACGACGTTATTGGACGAATTTAAAGACCCACTTAACTATCACAATGACCACCACTGACCGCCGATATTGCGGAAGCAGGAGCGCGCCTTCCGCGACACAATTGCCGATCTGAAAAAAAAAGTGCTGAATCTCGTACGTCCTTTTTATGGCAGTGCCGTTCGAAAAGAAACGCGCGAGTATTGAATTCCTTTTCCATTCTTCCATGCTCGCCTGGCCCTGCGCTCTTGTTAGCAGGCACCTCGATTGCAGCGGACCGCGCGCAACGAAATGGAGCAGAACGAAGCGAGGCGCGATATCTCCGCTCCCATTTATTCTACCTTCTCATCGTTACCGTCAACAGTTTCCATTCGCGAGAGTACTTCATGGACGCGAATCAAAAGGAAAGAAAAAAAAAAAACCTCTCATCTTCCCAAAGTTAGCATAGAGCCAATATTTCAGAAACTTTTGCCGGTTCAATTAGATCATAAATAATCGTAGAAAAAGTCTTAGTTTTACGAAATTTTTCTTATGCTTTGTCTTTCGTACGCTTGATATCGTTATTATGTGTAACCAAGGGCAGTTTGTTTTTGTATTCTGGTAAAACACCGTGACAAAAGATATTCTCATCTAAATCACATAAATGGCTCTTCATAATGAATGGCTGGAGCTTTTCCAATCATCGATCTATTCATTTGCCACGCTTGAATGCCACATTTTAGCTCGAGAAATGTAATTTGTTAAATGAACCGTACTCTCGAGCTTCAAGAACAACGACGCTACTCGATAACGACCTATATTTGCCAGTTAGTACGATAGTGGATTAGACAGTGGACATTTTATGTGAAACTACTTTTTGCCAGGCGAAATAGTTGTTGGCTGCACGTGTCGACCGAATTTCCTTTAAACCGTACGGCTGCCATTTGTGGCTGCGAAATATTCACTCGTTGCTTATAATTAAACTAACGATGCTTTCTCCAGTCTATGTTTCCTGCGGGACAAGCTTTCCTGTCCCTTTGAAGTCAACTAGTCTGCGGCTACCCCAAGTGTGAGTAACTGGTTATTGCTTGCGCGCGTTAACTTAGTAATTGATTATTAGCGAACTTTTGCTTATGAATGATCTTAATGGGAAAAAGTATTTCACGTGTTTCATAGCGCATTTCAAGTTTTCTGTTCCAAAGCGCACCGGGAACTTTCTTGAATCTTTTAATTAACCTGACTGGCGTTCCAAATGTCCCAGAAATTCCACATCAATAGTTAAAAACTCACTTAAAATTTTATATCATAACGTTTCGTGCAGTTCTCGTGAAATAAACACAATTTTACGTGCTTTTTCTATCGGGCATGATCATCGAAAAATCAATTTCCATTTTTTAAGACTTCATGAATCATGAAATTGTTAATCTGAATTCATTCTACGGGAAAATTCATAGAAAAAACACAAAAGTACTGTTGTTTAACAACCGCGTGAACAGTAATTAGATAAGCAGCGTTGATATTTCCGAGCCAAGTTGAAATAGCATTGAAAATGCTTTTCGATCTGCGGTTATAAATTGGTTGCAAACTCTCGTACGAAAACGGATCACGCGCGATCTTGTCAACCCAAGGTGTGTGTGATTTTGCTGCAGGAGCTTCCGTTCTCGCAGGTGCGTGGAAGCCATTGCCGACAAAAATGCACACCAAACGTCACGCACCAGCAAAAGTGCCTCAACCAATCGTGGCTTTGTACTTGCGTCGCCATTTTGCCGTTAGACATCGGGGCTTCTGCGAACGAGTAACTGGCAGCACAACGAAAGGCGTGGTTTTTGTTGATTATTTAATAGAGCTCAAGGAGTTGGTTGGGGACTTAATCCCAAACTCCACCGAATGGAACAAGGGGAGAAGCCCTGTCGTTATAATTATTATTTCACGCCGAGCCACGCAATTCCGGTCGCATTTCTCAACTGTTTACCATTATAACGTTAATTAGTGACAAGCTTTGTCAAGATCTTATCGGCACTCATGCCGATAGTAGCATCCCAACTGAGAAATTTTCTTATCGTATATAACAACGTACGTTTCACGAATCCGCCACGAAATTAGCTAATCAACTGAGGATGCAGAAATTGCATTATTTCTGTTCGGCAACGCTACAACAATGGTGCTGCGTTTTTCTTGATAAAGTAAAAATGATGCCTCTCGTGCGATCCAATGGAAGAGAGCACGAGAGTTCTCATTAAAAAATCAAAACAAAAACTACACCGACAAAAACTACACCGACTTACTGTTCACTCTAACTTATTTATAAGTATTTCGCATGTATTATGCATGCCGCGTGCCAGAGCACTGCCGTCTTTGCTTAGATATAGCCTTCGGTGCGTCTCTGGCGCCTTTTGCATTTTTTACCCCAATGATCTTTACATAGTCAGACTTTTTGTTTCCCCTCATTAACTTATTTATTGAGAATTACAAGCATTTCGTGTCGTAGCAAACAAACAAAGTAAACGAAGCATTCGAATCAGCTGCGCACGCGAAGTATAGGTGTAGTGAAACGATGTTATGAAGGAAAGAAAGTTCCTATGCTTAACGATTTCCTTTTAATGTGTCCCTGTCGTGATGCGTTGACTTTACAAAATACTAGGAATTATTGTAAATTGAAAAATTGCACAGTATAGTGGAATATTAAAATTCGTTTCCCTCCGAGTCACGTTGAGATCATAGCACATGATCTCGTAGACACTTCAACGGCTAAGAAACTTATTATGCATTCCCTGCAGCTCGTATGTCGACTTCACTCGAAGCAAATGTTTCTTTACAGCAAAAACCAAGTCTTCCTTACATTAGAATGCCATTATTCTTTATCTTCCTATCTTTTCTATCATTAAAAATTCTATTGTAACGATATGATGATTGAATGAATGCAAGTTCGTTAACGGCGAACGAGAGAAAAATTGATTGTTGTGAAACAGCAACCAGTTGTGTTTCAATTATTCGATGATAATGGGGGTAAATTTTTTCTATTCGTTCGGAATAAATGATTCGCGCGTAATTTAAAAATATCTGGGAAACTGCTTTATTTAAAGTTCGGCGTGGTTTTTTTTTTCTTGCATTCTTTCCCACCCCCTTTTTTTCTCTTCTTCTTTTGCAGCTACTTTTTAAGTTTTCAAGTTTATCTTTCCCATCGACTTTTTTGTCGCTTTGCTTTAAGGACTTTTAAGTATTTCCTTTTTCAAACGACAAGCCAACTTTATACGTACCCAGTACATTATGAATATACCCACGTATAATTTCATGAGCAACTCACTGAAGGGATCATTTTCGAAATGAAAATCCAATAACTTCGACAGGTCAACGTGTCCAAGTTTCCAAGTCCATGAAATCAGAGGAGACTTTCTCTTAAAATCTTAGTGCATTCACATTAAAAAGTCAGTCAAACAATTTGGTTAACGTATACTTAAACTTTTAACATTTATTCTTTGACTTGAAGAGTTTAAGATTACTAAAAATCCAGAACAAAAAAAAAAAAAAAAAAAAAAAAAAAACACAACGTTACCAGGAAAAAAAATAAATTCCATTCCATATTCTTCGTGCAATGCAAAAGTCTTTGAATAATTTATCCTGTTTACTGATAACAGTTCATTTGGTAATAAATATACATGTGCTCGTGATAAACGCAGTTCATAATTTAAAATGTATTATCTTCGTTCCTTGTCACACATAGAAGACGCATGGAACGCAAAACTTGGTCATTTATATATCACATAAGAATATTTGAAATTTATAGTTCCCTCGATGGAATATAATAAATTCGCAAAGTATGCGATACATGCATTTACACGTGACCAAGATAATACAGGTCACACTCGCTTTGGAGGCATTTGCGGAGATAGATGACATAATTTTTCTTTAACTTTGCACGCCGACTCGGTAGAATTTCCCTGTCGTCTCATCCGTAACATCTGTCTCCGCGGCGCGTTTAAATAACGACCTGCCCCTCGTGACTACTCGCACACCTGGTACATCCGTCAGAGAAAAAATCCGCAGAGGGAACGGTCGTTGAACGGCAGTACTTGAAGGTATATCGCAGTCAGAAAGCTGTGACTAAATTGTCCGAATGTGAGCGGAAAACCTGCGGAGAATCAGACCAAACTTTCTGAGTGCCGCAGAGAACATTGTTTTACGAAATGGCAAAATTCCATTCTTAAAACACAACAAGAAAAAAGAATAATAAAAACGAAGGGTGATCGCCCTGCTCGAGCAGACGATGATCGCGTTAACTGAATTATAGTAATTAACTGCCGTTACTTTACGAGGGACTAATGACTTGAACTAAATCAGATTAAATAATAAATATAGAGCGCGCGACGTATCTTTTACCGCGGTAAGTAATCTAGCTTATGCCTTTAGTGTCAAGGCAATTATAGCTCGGTACGACAAGTTGTTGTCGTAATTGCGCCGAGAAAACACGAGTGCGCGGCACGTTACGTACCCTCGTACATAATTATTTCACGTAACGACATTCTGCGCTTTGCATTAACGAAGACTCCCAGCGGCGAGGGTTACTTATTCTCGCTCGTCTCCTGAGAAAGCAACCCTCGCCACTCTCGCAAGAAGCACCAGACAATACTTGAAACAGTTTAGCCCGATGTAGGTCAGCGCTCTCGTAGATTCTGCCGGAGCTTTCTCGACATTAATTGGGTATTCTCGTCTTCTGGAATATGCCCCCCCTTTCTCCTCGACGCTTCCATTCCTCCTCTGTTTTTTTCTTTTTCTTTTTTCCTTTTATCCTTTTTTTTTCAATCTTTTCTCAACGAGGTGTCTCGCGCTGACGAATAGCGGCAGCGATTAGCGTCAAGTTGTGGCGCACTGATATTAGTTTGAAACGACCAGTAGCCTTGACTGCTCGCTCTCTTTCGCCTCTAATTGACGGGACGGTCCGCAGTCGAACACCACAGTGCTTCTTGTCACGTCATCTTTTAACGACCCGCCTTTATGCTCTGCCATAAAAGCACCGACATACTCCCATCCCATCCCATCCGATTTACCGAAACATCCTCAACATTGTCGACGAAACTAATCGACAATTTCGCAGCGCGTCACTCGTCCCGTCGATGCGCCAGATAAATCTTTCACGGCGACGACGACTCTTCTGTCCTGAAATATTCGTAAAATTGAATTAACCGTTGAAATTGAAAAAACAAAAAAATTGCTGGCATTCTGTTAGTTACGAATTTGAGACGAAAAGAAGATGAAAAAAAAAAAACGCTTCAACGTTTAACGGGGTCTATGTGTGAACGACACGTCGCGCTTTGTTTTCGACAAAGCTTTGTTTCGAGGAGCATGAGATTTATTTAACTTGTAGCATTGCGAATACACGGCAAGATAAAGCAGCATGGCGCACGAGTGAGTGCTCGCCAGCGTAGCTTAAATTGGGGAATCCTTTTTGTTGATGTCACCGGTGTGTACCGTGCGCAATTTGAAAGCAATCGACTGAACGACACGCCGCAAATCAAACCAGTCCGCCACGCCGGTCCTCCGGATCTCTTTCTACCTACCGTCCAACTTTTGCTCCGGACTCTCTCCGATGTCATACCTCTTTCCCTTTCCCCTTCCCTCTCTCTCTCTCCCCCTTTCCCTTTCCTTCCTCTACCGCCGCCTGACCTTTTATCTGACTCTATCGAATGCTTTCGAGAATCGTAACTGCTTTGTCTAACTTTATCGTGTTTTCCCCGTCTACTCCGACGCAAACCGCCTCGCACAAATTGAGTTGACGCTTCTGCGCCAATGATTTGCGCTATCATCGCTCGACGGCAGCTTTGGTTCCTGTATAATCTCGCACGCACACGTTACATCGTTGTTGCTATTAATTAAATCGATTGGTTTTGCGTTCGATTCAAGTTGTTTTTGCTCGCCAATGGTAATGCTGACTTTCTGAAAGGTTGTTTACGGAAATTTCAAATTAATTCAATTTAATTAGTTTCTACGTAATGTACAGTAATTGTGTGGAAAAAAAAAGGGAACTTAATAATGTCGGTCGGTTTGGAAATTTTGTAAAATGCGTTTTAATTTTTCTTGACTATAAAGTTTTATTGATAGGTAATGATTTTTATTGATGAAAGGATTATCATAGTTGAAGGATTAATACACTTTTCGCGCGTTTGATTTACATTGTTTATGCAGTGAACCAACGATTATTGATTGCGTGGCAATTCATTCCGAGCGGGTATTATATTCGGACAAAGAATAATGAACGACAAGTTTAAACAGAAACACGTCATGATTTATAGGCGAATCGAATAAGCTTTGTTTAATCAATCGCAGAAAGTATTTACAACTGTAAAATAACTGAAGCTAGCCGATGTATTCCACTGGCAAACAATGTCAAAGATTCAATTACCCTTTTCAGGATAGATGCAACGTACAATAGTGAATTTACGAATTACAATGTCATCATTCAAAGTATTAATTGTTCGTGAAATAATAAAAAAAGGTGACAATGATGTTATCAGCAATTTCATCGACTCTGAAAGTAACTTGTATTTTTGTTTGCAGATGCTTTGAGAAAAATCTACGGAGGGAACGATGAAGACTGTCGTTGCGTGCCTTATATCTACCGTACTCCAAGTCTTTATCAGCAATGTTGCGTGTATCGAATGGGAGCACAGTGCTGTTTTGGACAACAATTTCCTCGTCCTTTGGACGCCAAGTGAGAGGGACGTCACGTTTGAAGTACAAGTGAGAACCCCAGGATATGTTGGTCTTGGATTCACCAAAGACGGTTCGCAAATGGACGCGGACATGGTCATTGGATGGGTCGACAACAACGGACAAGTTCATTTACAAGTAAGTTTGCAATACGATCACTCTTGACATCACTTTAACCTGTACTTTAAAATGTACTAACACCTCGTCTGTGAAGCTAAACACACACGCTCATCACTCATATCGTTTTTAGAATCAACGAAGGGCCGAACAAAAAAAAAACAAAACAAAACAAAAAAATTGTCGGCATTATATTTCAAATGGTAACTCAATCCTGGCTGCAGATTGATCCTGCCTCACGTTAAAGTGTCTTGAAATGGTCTTCCACCAAAATTTCATTTCTTTCAAGTTAAAGAAATCGCGTTTTGCTGAGACAAATTATTGAAAAGAATCCGTAATTAATAATTCAGTTGGCGCGACGAAGAGTGATATTTAACGGAAGCGAGATACTTTCGTTACGATTGTAATCTTATAACCAGACCTGCTCAAGGCATAAGACCGGTCTCTCTCCTACTCCCTTTCTTGTCTCCATCTGCTCCATAGTTCTTAGCATTTTGTTCTATCCTTAACACGATGATACACTTGGTCCTTGTCTCACGAAGAAGAACAATTTATCGGTCATCGCGAGCTAAACACGCAGCGCGTCCGGATGTCAAATAGTACAAGCCGCGCACGATAATGATCTGGTACTCGAATCACGAGTGATTAACGTCGTTTCTTCGCCAGCCATCCACCGTGATACGCCGGCGACGACGTTTTTATTTTCGGCGTTCTCAGCCCGTGCCATCACGTACACTTCACCTTTTTTTTGTTTTCTTTTTCCTTTTTATACTATGATTAAAATGAAATGCCGCTGATACTTCGCTGGAAGGAAACTGATTCTCCTTTTTGTGTTCACGCGCATTTGCATGAAACCGAAGGCAGTTTTGTTCTTAGCTTTTTGGATGAATATTAAAATTCTCCTTGAACTTGAATATGCTTTGAAATGTATTGACATATAGATATAATATAGCACTGGTGTTTCTGCACATCACGCTACAATTATTCGAGAGATTGATTGCCGCTTGCTATGATTTAGGAACACACCGACGCACTGGCTACGAACCGTACTGACTGTGGATCTGTTTTTTTATATTTTCTGGAGATGCTTTATTTTGATATTAACGATGGAAAATTGCACAGTTACGATACAGAGTTACAATTGTCGTGACAAAGACTCTGAAAATAGACAACAAACGCTTTACATGGTAGTGATAAGACATTCTTTTATTTACAGATAAAATTCTTTGACGAATTAGACGAAATTCAATTTCGACCAAGTATTTACGACTGCAACAAAGACACGACTATTCACATGCGACATGGATTACAATATATTCATCAAACTTTTTTCCATATACTGACTTACATATCATAGCTCATCTAAATATTGGTAAGTAAGTAATCTTGTCGTACTTGGTGTTGTCGTTATCTCCTAATGACCAAATATTTCATCTTTCAAGCGTCCTAAGTTAATATAAATCAAACGAATTTTCAACTGCCTTATTCAGGCAATTGCGACAAATTAAGCTGATTTTACTGTAATGTATTCATTGTGCTTTGTTCCATTTATTGCAAGGATAACGTCTATTAATGTATTTATTAAATACATGACGTTAAATCGCCTTGACGAAACGCCTTGAATGAAAGTTGGAAAAATCTCGCAATCATCGTAAAGCATTATCATCAAATAACGCAGCAGCGAGCGGCATCCTGGAGTGCAAAATTGCATCGTTTACCACGAGTTATTTCCAAACCGGTTGGCTTCCGTGCATTTACAAAACGACTTCGTTTGGCGAATAAATTATACACATTTAGTGCAATGGTATATGTCGTGCCCAACGACATGCCAACTGCAATTCTACCGAGTTTCAAATTCACAAAAGGGGAACGCTTATAAATAAATCGGCAGACACGACGATTCAATTATATTTATCCCGAAAGATTAAAACACATCCCGATAGGTATGACGTATAACATAATGTTATTTCGAGCAAGTGATTGTTATTTCATTTAGTCCCATCAACAATTGTAATGGAACTTGAATAATGCTACTGCAATCACACATTTCTTGAATTAAA
The DNA here is from genome assembly GCA_022817065.1 of Probaryconus sp. ZL-2020. NCBI lineage: Eukaryota > Metazoa > Arthropoda > Insecta > Hymenoptera > Scelionidae > Probaryconus > Probaryconus sp. ZL-2020. The sequence goes on from JABFQA010000071.1 coordinate 25,094, forward strand.
ATTAAGTATTCACCTGTACAGAGCAATGAGTTTCGGAGTTTTTATTTAAACATACGAGCATACGTGTTTGCCGCCAATTGTGTATAACTGTACCAGCAATTTCTGGCTCATCACCGCAGAATGAGGTCTCCCTTTGCGCAAATGGAATTCTGCGTAATGCCACATACTCCAGTACGCAACATCCACGAGAAGCAATATTGTTTTCCTTCGGATTCAGATGCAAACATTTTTTAATATCGCCAACTAAATTAAATTTATATCACTGAATTTTTCAGTGATTTTAAAAGTTTGATAGTTAAGAATAAGAAAAAAAAAAAAAAAAAAAAAAAAATTTTTGTCGAATAAAAAATTTAAAAAAAAGTCGGACAATATCCTGCATGTAGCCCCACGATTACCATAACAGTACGTTATCGGCGGGAAATTATGCAGATGATTTTGTAGGATCATCCAGGGTAGTTTTTGCGATCCGGCAAAGCCATACTTAAACACAGAAGCCTGCTAAAAAGCGTTTCCTGAATGGAGGATGGTGCGTACTTTCGGATTGGAGATGTGAGAAAATGAGATAGTCGGAAAAGCAAAAAGCATCGAACAAAGTCTGAGAATCGGAAACGACTGGCAAGAGAGGAGCTCATCTTCAATTTACCTCACATATGTAAATGACAGCGAGGCGTAGTTGAAATCTTTCATCGTTATCCGCCGAAAAGTCATCGGCAAAGTCGTATCCTTGAAGTCATTCTCGAAGCCGATTGTATAACGTGCGCCACGAAAGTATGTAAGGCGCAATTCCAATTACCGGAGACGCAAAGCAGAACGTTGCCGAATAAGGTATCGGCAAGCGAGCCACGCTCGCTTTAGTATCGAAACGGTCGCATCGTGTTACCGGCGTCGAAGGGTACACACACTCAACATCAGGACAAACGAGAAATCGAAGAATGACAGAGAAACGAGGAAAGGACAACGAGAAAAGAAGGACAAATAAGATGAGAGGCAAAAACGAGCGCGCCGAGCAAAAAAGTACCAAAGGCGTTGCACTCGAGACTTCCACCCACGAGACTTCCCAGTCAGTCTCGTTAAGCTCGGTTATATGTTAATGCAAGGCCAGCGGACGCAACATAAACGCTTGATTCCTGTCGTTATACTTCGGCGCAAGTACGAACATCGATTTTTCCATTGCGCCGTTTCACGACTATCCCAATCAATGAATTAACAAAAGTTCTCGAACAAAATTTGACGGACAAAAGAATTGCCTCGGTCGCGCGAAATCAACTGTCTCTCGTACTTTGGCCAATAACATTCACCGGAATAATGTAGTGCCGCGTTAAGCACAGATGATTCATGCATACTTTAGGTGAGCCTGTTACACTTTACGAATAACATCAACATTTTTTTACTTTAATAATGGTTGAGACTATGACGCTCGTGCAGTTCATAAATTAAATGTTGCATTAAATTTTGATGATATTACTGTTATAAATATTAATACAAAGAAATTTAATATTACTTGGCTTTGGCGTGGAATCATAAAGTTCATTTTACGATGATTATTCTTACAAACAAATTTTCTTTCCTAATCCTGTAAACGTGTTTGTGGGTTATCAGGCATAAACTATAGAGAAACGTGACTAATTATTACAAAAATATCATAATAACGTGTTGCACTGTAATAAATTTTCTTTGTGTTTTCTTTTCTTTTTTCTTTTTTGTTGTTTCATAAATCTCGAGCAACGCTGAATATTAAAATACCCATTACCTTACATCTAATAAAGATAAAATAATTCAATGCACAATATATGAAGCGAAGGAATGCAACGTATACGTAAAACACCTGTTGACACTGTAAACTGAATGAGGGAAAAAATAGATACTGCCTCGAAGTTTATCGCAACGCCATTTCCTGTATCATTTTCATTGTAAGTCCAGTCAGATTTGACTCGCATCGCTAGCCTCTCAATATATCTTGTTACAACCTTAAACATTCCATCACAGGCAGTGCTCAATAATACACGAGCTCATCGAACGGTAGAAGAATTCATCACAGCATGATATATTATAGATCCCATCTCCTCCACTGAATTTATTTGCTTTTCTAACGACGCAACTTGTTCGCCATCGTAAATCGTGTGCCAATGTAGTTTACATCTCGTACGTAATATAACATAAAGATAGCGTGAAATCGCGTAGCCTTGGATTAAATCGGGAAAGCTAATCTCGCAGGAAACAACAAAATAATGGATAGGTTCAAGGAAAGAAAGTAGAAGGAGATAGGTTGCTCTCGAGATGTAACGTCTAGGACGTTGCATTGGTGATGGATTACGTCTCGCAGAATGAATATATATCGGTTTTATAAATGCATCAGCCTGCATTTAGCTACTCTTGGTTAAGACCTGGTTGAAAACAACTTTTCTTGACAGGAATACCGATGAGCCCCTTTTAAAAACCAGGAGAATTAGAAAGATCTCCCCGATGAGAAGGAGACCAACTTCCACAACAACTCCTATGAAAAGGAAAAAAAAAAAAAAAAAAGAAAAAAAATTCGCTAGGTCATTGTCAACTTCAGGTTGTTAAAAAGTTTGCAATACATCGTGAGAAACGAAGAAGAAGCGGTGAAGTCGTAAGATTTCCTGTAGTTTTATCTCAAGGATAAAGTTCGACATAGCTATGCCGCGAAGGGAAGCCTGTTTATATATCGAAGGCCATTCGTGAAACTAACACCTCTCTTGGCGCGGTCACTTTCACAAGTGCATCGGAGCCGGCTGGGAAGTTGGTCGAGGGCCTCGCTCGAGCATCGATGATATCGCATTCCTTATTATGACAATTTGCATGTCACAGCGGAGTACATGTCGCGGTTGTCGTGCGATGAGGGGACCACTATGAAATTTCGCAACAAGATATCTTCTTCTTTGTCTGACGTCTAAAGCGAACCATGTTCGCGTTATCTAGCACGCGATTCGCGAAATCCCTTTGATGTGAATATCTTCCTCGACACACATTGTTTATTGTGAAATGTCGTTAACGATACGTGTTCTTGAATTAAAGTCCATAACTGTGATTACATATCTTAATTAGCCTACACTCTAATTAAACCCGACAGACTGATTATGATTGCTTTGGGAAATTTACTTCACGTTGATATTGTTTTCTGTCTAAATGTAATTAACCGTAATTCACAATACGTTTTGAATTCCTGCAACGACAAAATTTGATTGCTTTAGTGAAATTAAATTGTTAATTAAGTACAGAATTTTTTTCTCGACAAGTTTTATACACTACAGAAAGTAAATACGTAATATAATTTCAGAGGTTGATGTAAAGAACAAAAAAAAAAAAAAAGATACAGAAATTTTTTCCTCGACTTTAGCGAAACTTGGTGCAAATTACATTTTCTTACTCGTGATATTACACTTTTAAAGAATCTAATATCTGCTTGGGCATTGACACGCAGTTTTTCGTGTACGCCATCTCCGTAATAGACCGAGCCACTGCGAGGAAAACAACTGTTCTTTGCGCATGAATGCCCGCATTTGTAGGAGAGTGAGAAGCTGTACAAAGTATCAGATCGCAAAAAGCGACAGTAAAACAAGACAACGCCGAACTATAACATTTTTTATTAGCCGTTCCTCTTCGAGAAAAGTTGCGTCTGATATAGCTGACTGGTATTCCCGTGTATAATAAAAACGGTACCGCGCCAAGACAATTCATCACATATTCTCTTTTCTGGCGTAACAATAAAATAGATAAGACGATTCGTAAGATTAGCAAGAACCGCGCCATATGTCGAAGGACCACCGTCATTGTGGTCGGCAATAAATTTGAGTGGGATTGGTCCACTCGTTCGAATTCGAAGGTACTCTTTGATTCGACGCATCCGCCGTTTTTGCTCATCGATAATCTCCGGACGACAGGATGCCTCATTTTGCAGAGATTCACGATCGCGATGAGATGCGCAAGATGCTTCAAGACAAAGAGCGAAATGCGAGCCCGATGAAAATGAGATCATGAGTGACCGAGCGTTTGTGTGTGTGTGTGTGAGTAAGAAGTGGGGACAGAAGAAATCTGATATCTAATCCATCTCTCTCTCTTTCGCTCGGTGGGCTCCTGGTCTCATCTTATAAGATATCCCAGGCCCAGCTGCTGCTGCTGCTGCTGCTGCTACTGCAGTTGTTTCAAGAATCCTTTCCACTTCCTTCGTCCTGCTCTCGTTCATCCTCCATTTGTAAAGTATCGTGGACGGCAATACGTGCAAATGTGTAACAAGAATGATGCACGTGGGACAGAGAACGAGCGAGCGGAAGAAGGACGCGACGCGTCCAAAAAAATCGACCGAAAGAAGGCGGAGGAGGCGGGGGAGAGATCTGCACGAGAACGAAGGGAGGAACTAGTTATGGTAATGAGGAGATGCAATGATAGCTCCGCGCCTGCTCTGACTCCGCTTTGAGTCAGCTCGACTGGTGCCTTGGTTTGGCCGTGCGGCAATGATTTTGAACGGAGATCCTTTTTATTTTCCATTTTGTAAGGCTTTGCAATACTCGTGTGAGCCCAAGTCCCTGATCCCGCAAGGCTGCATGTGTCGTCGCATAATGGGACGGCTGCACTCTTTAAACAGAGGAAATAACTCGCGCTGGCGTTGCTTTATCTGGAGCGCAGACCTTTTTCCCCGATTCTCCTCGGAGTCGAAAAAGAGTCCGACAGACGATCAGTCGAAACCTTCTTAATTTCGATGCTGCTTGTCTCCGAGACTTTGATATACCTTCTTCCTCGACGAATCAATTTTAAACATGAGATAGGCTGTTTAATAACAACGATAGTAATCAGCGAAATAGCTCGATAGTTTACGCGAAGGCATTTCGAAGCGGCCGTTCTCGGTACGAATTACAGACAATTTGACAAATTGTCGACGTTGTTGGCTCGGTCACGCAATTCCCCGTTGACTTTCAACGAAACGGTGTTGTTGTGCATTCTGAGACCTCTCGCCCCGGGCCGTCAGGGAGCGAGCGAGCAATCGTCCCTTTCATTACTTTGGAACGAATACTTACGAGTGCATTTAGTTTTGCAGATATTCGGACGACGGCGGCGGCGAGTCGTGTCGAACGAACAATTTGCATTCGCCGTGCATTGGTCACAGTTGTTGCGAAAGTACCCAATGCCCGGGCCCGAAATTTTTCCCTCGCGAACTGAATGTGAAATTTAGTAACGCTCTCAATGGGGGTTATAAATCGCCGGACACTGCTCGAACCACAGGTGCTGCAGCATGATAGTCTATCGGAATAGATGAACGGCCTTTTTTGGCGTCGGAGAATCACCGGAAGCGGTTTCCCGCGCGATAATACCGATACTTGCTCTGACCCAAGTGTCGTGTCCATTTCTGTTCCCTGGAATTTCTCCATGAAATGTTTTATTGTACGAATATGTTATATTTTTTATATTTTGCGATACTTTTTATTCTTCACTTTATTTCTTTGTATAAATATATTTTATATTTATTCGGGAAACATTCAGATCCTTTATAATCGAAAAAAAAAAAACGTTTATTTAGTTCTTTATATAATT
>JABFQA010000072.1:0-30624 GCA_022817065.1 Probaryconus sp. ZL-2020
TTTACTTTTTTTTTTTTTTTTTTTTTTTTTTTTTTTTATTCAGGAAGTTTACTCAAACGTTAAGACTTTGACTGACTTTCTTTTCCCATTGCATCTGAATAGACGGATTAATGAAGAAATTAATTAATGATGTATTACCTTGAATTTTTATTTTTTAACTTGGAATTTTTTTTTGTTCATATTAATTCCAAATACAGTTACGTTCAAAAAAAATTGTCTGTAATCCAATCCTCTCAAGTCATTGAGATTTGAATGACTTATTTTCTTTCACTCTGTTGCATTTCTCAAAGTCGGAGTTTTTGTATAATATTTATTTACCGATGCCATTAAATGAAAAATGGAGCCGAAAACTTAAATGGAGCTCCATAAAATCCTTGGCATCCTGACGATTCAATAAAAGGTGTTATCTGAACTATAAAGAGGGTTTTGAGCAATTTCTTTAATGCCTGTCATTACTCTTACAATTCTGAGACGACCCAGATAAGACAAAGACTCACATAAACATGACTCTAAAATATCTTGACGTTAATGCTCTCCTCCACAGTACCTTCAGCTGAGCGACACCAGTATCTAAAACGGCCCTAGAGTATTACCTTTCTGGTTACCATTTCCAGCCTGTCAGCCTGTCATTCAAAATCGTCAATACACAATAAATAAATCCCCCTCGTAAATCAACTATCGACGAACCTCGCTTCAACTATTCTTTATTCAATTTTTTAATTCAAACAATTCAAAAATCAGATGAATTATGGAAGATTACGGGGAGCAGCTTCAAATTATTGTGTCTCGTTTTTTGTCTGCATTCCTTTACTCAATAATTCTACAAAATAAATTATTTTATTTGAAATACAGATATTTCGAAATGAGATTACTTTTCATCTTAATTCTGTCATTTTAAAGTTTCAATTTGAAGATTGTTAATAATTTGTTTTTTTTTTTTGTCCTTTACATTTTATTTATTAAATGAAAATAAAATTAGCTGTAGAAAAAATGTTGCGACATATATTTTGTTAAAAGTAAAAGTAGTAATGAATTTTTGACGTTAATTTTGACATAAGTTGAAATGAACGTGACGAAGTTCCACTCGTAAAGAAATGCGGAACTCGAGAATCGAGAGAATGCGACGGGTATATAGCGGAAGAAAGAGAAAGAGGGAGATTGAAGGAACGAGAGAGAAAGATACGGTTCGGCTTACTGGGAGCGTATCTCCTTTCGGAGTTTGTGGACCGCACAACGGTAACCGCGCCGTTGACTCGACCATTGCGTCCGAACACCGTTACACTTATGGGCACCCATGGCGAGACCCGTAAAACGCGCACGTTACCGTATTAATGAGGACCATATCCCGGAATACAAGAATATAACGATTACATAATAATAACAATAACAATAAAAATATAATTTGGAAGATAAACGAGCTCACGAGGATTTTGCAAATAAATTGCACTTGGTTTAACTGGAATGTTGTTAGCCTCTTTATGGACATCGTTAAGTAATTGTTTTTCCTTTATTAATAACAAACAAATTTATTGTTACGTGGGAAAATCAGCACTGAACATTTGCCACGATTTTGTGGCTTTTGTACAAAGGAAATGTTGTTGCAACTTTTGTTGCAATTTAAAAAAAATTCTTTGAAATTTGTATACAAAATTTGAAATTGTTATTCGAACATCTGTGCAGAAATAATCGCAAAACCTGTTTGTTCCCCCCCCCCCAATGTACAGTAATCCTCGGAGAGCATTTTAAAACACTTTACCGAACGTTTAAAAATATTATGAAAATAAAAAAAGACTCGACGTAATTCGTAATAAAAGAAGAAGTAAAAGATGTGCTAAAAACAGACACTGAATGGATGTGATGGAATTTTTTCCAAGTAATGCCTATTGACGAAATGTCCGCGATGCCTGACATGGAATTAAAAATAGAAATAAGCAATTTGACGTATTCCACGAACATTCGACAGTCAAAACTGCAGGCCAATCGTGAATACTTATGTGGGTTCTGCGGGTATCGGTGACCGGCATTTACAAGTACCCGTTCGTGGCGTTCTGACATACCGATGTTTACGTGAAAGAATGGGCGAAATCCGTCGAACGATGTGCCATTGAAAATTGGATACCGCTATACTTTCGTGCAACACAAATGATCCTCGTAAATCATGGCCACATATTTTCCTATTCTGGCGAGAAAAAAAAAAAAAAAGAAAAAAAACGTTAATGCCATTATGAATATTTATCGTCGCATAAAACTTCGCAAAGTGCTTCTTCTATTATGTTGCTTTACTTTACGAATTAATTTCGCAGTCGCTTACAGTTTGCTTTAAATTTATGTACGCGTTATTAATAACGCATATTTTGCCACCTCGTTACTGCGACGAAAACATAGATTTTATCATTTGCAAAGCAAATAAAAAAAAAAAAACAAGAGGAGCCATTTAAATTTACAAACACCGTTAAAGTTAAACAAAACTGAATGCATAAAACGAGTTCAAAGATATAATGACACGAAGCGTACAGCGCATTATGCAAATTACACCTCTGCAATACTTTATTAGTATATTCAATTTTAAGAAGGCACTCGGAAATTTGCGTTGTAATTTTCAGGGAAAAATTTTAGTTCATAGTTGTCATTGTTTTTAAAGAGCTATAACAATTAATTATATACCCCATTGGAAACATTCATAAATTACTATTCATGTTTTTGTTGTAAAATAACATTGGCAGAAACATTACGCAATTAAAAGTTGCTTTTAAACTCTGCAGCATTTTGTGCGAAATTCCATCAACTGCATCTTCTGCAACTTCTAAAAAAAAAAAAAAGTTCCCCAGGAAATCCAACATTGTTAAAAAATCGTTTTCTGCCTGTTATAAAATCCAACAGAACTTATCTCAATTCTAAATTCACTTCTCAATAATTTCTAGGTCAACGGTCCTTTTAAATTGCAATAATTTCAACTATTATTTGTGCTGCGGTTAATAAAGTATTGCTTAATAATGAACCATTCGAGCGATAAGAAATTTCGTGATTTAGAATTCAAGGGTAATTGGATTTGGCAGGATAAAGATCGTGAAAAAAGTTTTACTCCGAATTAAGAACAATCGTACCAAGAGATAACTAAAATTTGCATCTGCGAATGATGAAATTCACAGCTGATCCAGGATAATAAACCAGATGGTATCTCAGGGAATAATATTTTGATTGAAATAGAGAAATATTATTGCAAACAAGACCGTTCGATTGGCAGCCTCCGTGAGCCAGCGTATTGATCAAGATCAACGATTCGTGATGGTCTCGAACGGAGAAATATGTGGGTCACGCTTCCCTGATAAAAGTACCGGTTCTTCTTCCCATCGCGTAAAAATAACCTTTCTGAAAACCAAATTTTGTTACGCCTGTCGATTATGACCGTTTCCTTCGAGAATATGCAACCGGTAGCTTTTTATTTTTTCTCTCCATTCTTTCTTTTTTCTCGTGTACGAGTAGTAAATATTTTCCCATGATATTTACTTTATACAAACGTCATTTTTCCATAAATGACTTTTTGTTTTTTTAATTAAGAAACATTTGCTACGCAAAGCGGAATGAACGGACGCACCTCTTTTTTTTTTTTTTTTTTATCCTTCGATCGATTATGTTATCTTTGTTTTTTCGGATAAGGAAATATTTTAGTTAACGCGCGTATAAATAATGGGGGATATAAAAATGAATGGGAGTAAAAAAGTTTGGACTAATCATATAAGCCGACCCATTAAATTGTCGTTCGTCTTTTCACGCGAGAGATAATCACGAGCGTTGGCAAACACGCGGTCATAAACTACACGAATATTAATTCGTTTTATAAATGAATTCCTCTTCTTCATGATTAACTGTTACGCCACAAAGAATGAGTATTTCATCGACGTTGCATACTCGTTACAGGTTAGTCAACTCATGCATTATGCATGATCAATAATAACACTGGGAAAAATGGCCTGTTGAATTAGCACATTAACGAGCTAAGTTCGTCGACTTTACCCAAATGAAGCGCATCTCAATATCAAACACTTGACCTTCATTCATAACTTTTAAGATCTCCGCCTTCAATTGTTGTATTGCTAATTAAATTAATGGCGTTTGAATTTGATGATTCAATTAATTCAGAATAATTGAATAATCAAACATTATTCAAATTTTGTATTCAGTTTTTTTTTAACAGCTGAATATACTGTTATAATTATAATTGCCGTTTTTCATCGAGAATCCTTACAAATCCATTAAGATAATATAATTTCTTCGAAGATGAGAACTGCGTATCGTTCGTAAGAAAACGCGCGTTGAAAATTCATTAGAAATGTTAGCGAACATTCCAGCAATATCGTAATACTTCTTACGGGTTTGCACTTAATCTTTTTTGTCGAATCGTCAAGACATGTCGCTTCCCCTGTAACTCACTTAATATTACAAGATCGTTTTTTCCTGCCCAAGAGAATCGGATGTGTATGCCGCGCCTTCGACTTCTTACACGTCGAGGCATGTATTATGCTATCCATACAAGTGACTCGTACGTAAGTAAATAAGCGAGCGGGTACGCTTAACGCACCATCCTTTCGTAATAACAACCTGCACTGAATATCACTTATATCGTTACAGCCAAGGGAATGCGAATCAGTTCGATGTGCTATCGATTACTATGCCAATAACGATGCTTTACGATTTTCCAATTAAACCCTTTGAAATAGCATTTGTGTTTTATGTTTATGTTACTGTGTGCTTTTAATGCACTAACCCTGTATTATAAGTACATTTCAGACGTGTCAATTTTTACTTCGCGAAAAGTTACGCCGACTTGACAGGAAATTGTGAAATTGCAAAAAACAATTTTAAATTGCAATTCCATGATTTTTAAACGTTGTCAAATCTGTTTCATTCCGCGTGGCGAACAAATGTTATTAAAATTGTTCCTCAATGTTTCAAGAATACGAGATTGATGTTGCTCAAGGTCACCCTGGTGCAGTGAAGCAAGAAACAAGGCTGATTATGGCAACGCGATTATTTGCTTTACGCAAGATATTACCCATTCTTTCGTTGGCCTTCATAGTTTCGAATAGAAAGGTCAATGTCCTCGTTTCCAAAACCACTTAACAGTCTCAGAAAATTGAAATGCGATCCGTTTTGTGACATTCCGGTAAACCGGCTTCTCAGACCATTTCCCAATTTCTCAACTACTCAGGCATAACTAGTTTTGCAATTTGCCCGAAGATCAGCTCCAGGAAAAAAAAAAAAAAAAGTGACCTGAAATCGTGTCTCAAATTTTTTCTAACCGTTCCCGACGACAGCACACATTGTCTAGTGAATTTCATTGCAGTTTCGCAGTCTCCGAAATTGCATAACCGACAACAACAACAATCCTTGCGCCTGTGTACGTGTATCGTACCGTATTATATAATGACCGCAAGTATGTAACCCTAAACCGTGAAAGAACATCTCCATATCCTCGGAGCGAATCTGTCACGTATAATTTACAGCGCGAAAAAGCGCCACGTCGAAATAAACACCATTATTGTGTCTCGTAATATTATTTACGTAAATTGGTGCAATTTTCGAAATTGAATCGTGAAAAAGCCTTACAAGTAAGTCTAGTAATAACAGACCGATCGATGATGCTGTGGCAATTTCAGAATGCTCTGCGGACGCGTTCAAACCTACATACGTATTATCCCGGATGAACGAAATTGTAACTTAAACGGCCAACAGAGTCTGTTCTAATGCGATCTCATTTAATTCGCAATTTATATTCTTTTTTTTTTCTTTTTATCTCAAAGAATACTTTATTTACAATCGAAATCTCCTTACATTAAACTTCATTACCCGGAAATTATGTTGTCTTAAGATAATCCTCATAATCTTCAGAAATGTTTACAATTCTAGATTGTTTTAAAGAAAGAATGGTTTCCCCAACAATGAGGTATAAGTAAAACAGAATTATTTTAACAACAAAATAATACATTTCTGACTACTGTTGTACAATTCTTGAATAACTTGGTTTATTCAGACGAAGGCGTAAATAGACAAAACCGAGGAGCGAATTCCGCGAGTCTTTGGATGCGTAGAAGTTCCCTTGGGTTCGTAACATAATAAGCATGGAAGCAGTCGGCTTTGGACGGTTGTCGGGCTCGGTAACAAGTAGTCCTGCCGCAGCGTGTTCCTCCTATCGTCTTTCACGCCGCTCGTCTCCGTCGCGTCGTCGCTTCGTGCTGCAGCGCGCACTCCAGTCCACGTCGAGCAAAAGAGCAAAATACAAAACGCAAAATAAGAGCTCGAGTCGTCGTGTTCTCCGCAGAGCGGAGAGCCTAGGAACCGCAACATCTCTCAGGCCGTTCCGTTTCTCTTTTTGCCGTTCTCCCTCTTCTTCTTCTTCTTCTTCTTCTTCTGCGTGTACTTCTTATTCCTCGGCATGTTCTTCCTCTTGCGTTTCGTCGCCCGTCTTTCTTTCTTTCTTTTTTTTTTTTTCTTTTTGGCGTACGATAAATATGCACCGAACAAGATGTAAGTCGCAAGAATTCGTCCGGCAGGGAAAAACCGGAGCCGATTCGAAGACTGCTTAGGAGGCTACTGTTGCGCTGCGGTTAGCGCGGCGTTACGGTGACGCGAGCACGGTCAACAAACCATAAAAAGGTACACGCTCGAAATCGATAGACGCTTCTTGGACTCGGATGCTCTGAAATTGTGCTCCGGCGGTTATTGTTGCCGGCTCGTTTGCGAGATCGAAATCGGCGCAGAACTGCGGAAACAATTGAAATTGTTTACTGTGGGATAGGGTTTGCTGATGTTTCTACAAATTGGAAATTAGCTGACGTAAAAGAATCGCGCGAGGAATTGCGGGAACAGCCGACGGCGATATGATCGTGAGAAACGATCCAGATTTAATTGTATCGAACACAAGCCTTTTCGACAATGATCACCGTTCGTGGATTATATTTGCCCTTAACCAACTGACGTCGCCAATTTGTTCGGGTTTATTTGCGTAATTGGTTGTCTTCCTTCTATTGATGAACGCACAATTTCTTTAGATTCGATGCTTCTGATTTGAATTATAGGATTCAAAGAACTTTCGTCTAAGATTATGTGTTTGATCCGTATAATTTTCTATTATAATATTGTTATTTGACTCAATTAATTTTTGTCAGGTTGACCCATTTGTTCGTTTTTTTTTTTTTTAATGGCGACAATAAAAATGGTATAGGCCTATTAAATTTAACAAGACGAAGATTGCATCATCGCATGGGATTTGATATCGCTCTTAACAACGTAACCGACAATACGCCAACTAATGAGTTCAATAATTTACTAGTAATGATCTGTTACAGTATACACATTGCCTTCAACGATTTTAAACGCTCGCATTTCTACACAATGCTATCTAGGTTCGCTAATTACGAAAACTGTATCGAACTATCCGACAATTAAGACTAACTGTCTTATAAAATGATTTGAAAATGAAATTTTCTACGCTCAATCACATAATTACTCACTTGAAACCAGAAAATTAATTAAGTAATTGAACATCAATTTATCCATATTTAAGAACTCTTGACATAATGAACAAAAAAAAAATATAGCCACCGTTGGATAAAATGAGTATGACATTAACTCGTCCTTGACAGGACACGTATAGTTCGAAAATGAAGATATTTCGAGGCACAAAAGACTGTAAGTGCTCGTAAAAGTGAGCATAAAAAGTACGAGAGAAGGAGGCGAATAAAGTAAGGAGCCAGAAAAAGCGGCTCCTTTTCAAAGCAGCTAAGAATTGTTCTGATTGCGGAATTTCTTTGGCGACCTCAAAGGATTGATTCCATTATAAAAAGTGACTGCCAGCCGGAAGATGCCGGGATGAGAAGGCGTCGGCTTTTTCCTCCTACTCTTTTAGCCGATGATCCTAACGGGACCGAGGTGCGGAGAGACGTTCGGCAAGCCCGGTCATCTGGTTGCGCAACGGGCGTGCGGCGTGATTCATTGTTTTGCGAGCGGCTGGCCGCGAGACTACACGACCAGGTGGCAGGAGTTGTTTCGAGTTGTATACCGGACCGTTATTCCCCCGGTTACCTTTGCCTCATCCTTGGCCCCTGTCACTATGTCACGCGTGACGCATCCAGTGGCAAATGGCGGAAGAGCGCACGCGAGGCGTTATGTCACTTATTAATGTCATACCAGACGTGCTTTCAAACAGGTGGGGTCACTGCATGGCCGTAGAAAAACTTTCTTGGAGCACGATGGATGGCTTATGAAAGTGGACTTCGCGATGATGCGGCTCGTAAGGTGATTATGACGACTGAAGGATGATTATTTAGGACTCAATAGATGACCCAAATGATCTAATAAAAATCGTGAAGGGTATTAGAGAAACTGGGACGCAAGGCATGTGTTAACAAATGGAAACCAATTCCAAAACCCATTTGGTACCGCATTAACGAACGAACGCTTTCGTGATGATCATTTTGCGATGAACCAGGATTTGAAATTCAGGATTTAATAGAATTTTTAAAAGATGTTATCAGCGTTTGTAATTGTACGAGAAATCATTTTTTGTCGACCAAGCAATCATGAAACCGTTTGTCAAAAGGAGGAGAGCGTAGGATGCAGGGATACAGTGAGCGAGCCTTCACTTAATCTTTTGGTTCACACGAGTAGTGACCTTTAATAAGTCATACAAAAATGGAAATTCAAACGGAGGTTGATTTAAAACTGTATATAAATCCCAGGTAACGAAATTGCGCGAAATCAACCGTTCTGAACGGTTTATTCCATTAGTAGCATCTCACGCCTTATTCCACGCTGAACCATCATCGGGAGAATTTATGTGGAGAGAAGAAGATGCGGAGCTTCCTTTTTCGGAAACGATGCATTGAATTTTTCCCAACGAAGGTCAGTGTGACGGCGTATCAGGGCTCCGACGCAGCGGAAACTCTTGTTTACACCTGAACAATTCGTACGCGAACAATGGGAATTCTTTTTATATTGACCTCTGCAAGCCGCTTACAATTACCAGATCGCGCTTAAGAAAAATGTGGATTGTGCCTTTCAGGCATTCTTGGTATAAACGGACGCGATTGCTTGACGGGAAGAAACCAGCCGGGATGATTTTGCTACTTTATCCGAGCGATGTGCTTGCACGTGAGCCGCACACCTGCACCCGGAAGGGTGTAGTTTGAATAAACAACTCCAGCCACCGCCGATAAGATGTACCGGGCAACATTGATCGGGCATTAAATTATTGCGGTTCTATTAGCTACCGGGTACGACTCCTGTTCGTGCTAACGTATAATTTTGGTCATCACTGTGTGTCGATAACTTAAAGGGGTACAATGATCTAATGACCTGACACTTCTAGATCCAGTCGCCGAGGTTGTCCATTTGTTTTATATGACTTCCAATTTACAAGAGCCACGGTATCAACAAAAATTCACCTTATCTTGTACCTTTATCTGGAATTGTGACAGTTACTAAGTAGGAGTCCCGCAGGCTTTAACGTATCTGTAATCAGGAGCATTAACAGTGTTGCGGCTGCTATCTAAACGCCATCGGTATTTTGACTTGCCGTTCTGCGTTGAGGCGCTATCATTGTTTAGACTTTAAAATTCGATATGGCCCATCAGAAGCAACGGTTTCTCCGAAGGTGGCTTTACAATTGAACACCTACTATTGAGTTTCCCACTAGATGTCAGATAGGGACGCCATTATCGGATCCAATGTTGTTAACTATGATGGTGACAACTATTGCATTCGATGGAGTTCATAAATTTCTTGATTTTTCTATGTTATAATTGGATTTGAATCTGTTAAGGAAAAGTAAAAATGTTAGGAATAGGTGGACGTTTCTTCCCATTGACCTAGCCTACTAAAGCCTTCTGAACTGTTATCTTAATAATTTCCCGTTTTTTATGCTAATAAATTGTTGCACCATTTCAAGCATGTCCTAACCATAAAAGTTCCAATTAAGACCAGTCAGTGTTCCTCCACGTGATCATGCCATCTCCTCACTTAAACTAATTGAAACCAATTATGAAATCACCGTTGCCGGCTTAACCGTTAGTGCATGAGTTACTATCGGATTATGATAACCAGCGAATTGGTACCGCACTTATCCCAACTTCTCGCTGGAGCGTTCAAATCCTTTGGAATTTACGGCGGAGCAAGTAAAGCGATGTTTCAAGTTGTTTTCGTGTCGCATCAGAGCGCCGGTTCCAGGTATCCATACATTTTACATGGGACTGGGAATGGAAAAAATCGTCGGCTCGATTGCTATCGGTGCATCGGCAAATCTGAACTGGTTGTTTTTGAAATTACGCGGACAATTATTACTCAATTGTTTCGTGAGCCGATCGTTTTCATCCAATAGAGAT
This sequence comes from Probaryconus sp. ZL-2020, assembly GCA_022817065.1. NCBI lineage: Eukaryota > Metazoa > Arthropoda > Insecta > Hymenoptera > Scelionidae > Probaryconus > Probaryconus sp. ZL-2020. The sequence continues at coordinate 10,380 of JABFQA010000072.1, forward strand.
ATTATTCAGATGGATAGGCCGTTGATGTTAAAAGCGCCATCGCATTATACGTAATGTGTAATCAAAATAATTTTACTTCCGTAAAAGTAGCCGTCGGAGTAATTTCAAACTACGTCTACGCGTAGGTGTGCGCACATAATGCATGCCAGCGATTACCGTAATCATGTATTTAGTATCATCAACTGGTAATCACGTAGTCCGCGACTCATCGAGCATTATGTAACGTTCAATTCGGTTTTTCTTTCCATTCTGTTACGTAGGAAAACGTGGGGGTCCCGAGATTCCCTTTATTCGGGTACCGTTCTCGCAAAAGGCAATAACGCCATTTACATTACAAATGCGCGTATTAATGTTTTTTTTTAATTAATGCGATTATTTTATACGCGGGCTTTTATGTATCCTTTATCGCGCAATCCGGAAAAGAGCGCCTCCTTCTAACCGAGGGGGCAACCTTTCCTTTAGATGCTGCACGATTACGATGGATATGGGAAGGCGCTGAAGGTATTGTTAAAAAACCCGGCAAAACTTTTTGCCAGAAACATTTTCCCATGTCAGAATTTTCTGCGGGTTCAATGTAATGGCACATGAAAATTTATATTTTCTCATTTGCAATTTAATGGATAATTATGATCGCGGTTTAATCCACGAACGTACGTAATGAAATTATGAATGGTTGGCAATGGTCGAGGATTATCATACGTTAAGTGTAAGAATTACATTTTCACTGTATAAATAAGGGTTTTCAAACGAAGGTGTTGTAAAAGAAATAACATAACTTATTTTACAACACTTTTATACATCACTTTAAAACAGTTATTTTCAATGATATATTAAAACGAAACGTGTGCATATAAAAATCAACAGTACGAAATCAAATCTACATCTTGATTCTAGTGACTATAAGAAAGCGAGTAACACAACTCTCATACTCTAATCTAATCTCAAATCTAGTAAACATGTCGTCGTTACAAATCCCTAGTAATTCCTCGACGAATATAAATCAGAAAAAAACATAATAATTAGAGCAACTTTCTACATGACGTGTGCTTTGTCTGTTCCAGGTAAATATGATATTAGCGAGCACCTGTCTACACGTATCGAACATCAAGGAGCGGTTCAATAATTGCGATAATCGAGCCCGCAGCTGACTTATCGCTCGACAAACTTTTCAAATGTAACCCGGAAGCGTACGTACGTGTTCGATAACTAGCACCTATGCCGTGCGTTCCTCGCGAGCTTCTACCTTCTACGTGCGCCTGAAGAATCTCGGCAAACGGGTTTAATTATAGAAGAAACGCTTGGCACCCTATTTGCCCTCTTTGGCCCACCGCAACTTCTCTCACACCCACAGTTTTCTACCGCTATACGCGAGGCACCAATTGTTAGATCATTATTGCAAGGTGCTGTTCGATCATACAATGTGTGATACACGTGCTTAAACTAAACGCATTCGAGATTACATTGAAATGCTATAAAGCGTGGGATACAATGGCAAAGCGAGAGACGAGGTCTTTGAAATTGCACGCTTACTCTAGTTTTTATAACTGTTTCTTTGAAACCGCTGAGAAAAATATTTTGCAGTAACAGAAAACAAATTTTGCAAAAAGATCAAAGAAAAATGAATTAATTCTAAAATCTGGTAATCTTTATTTTTAATCGGATAAACTGGTTCGTTATTTTAACAATCTTGTTCCATCGTTGTCTTTTGCAAAATAAACTACAGGCGCGTTTGATTTAAATTGTTTCAAGTTGACGTGCTTCCTGAAGTGGCAACGTGAAATATAATTAACTGAAATTGATCGACATAAAACAATTTTTTTCATAAACGAACATTTACGCGTCACTTTGAAATGGCTTACACCTTATCTTAAGAGCTTATTAAATGAAATGACGGTAAATTAATTAATTTGAAGTACACATTCTCGTTGGCACTTCGGTATATGGCACGCAATAAATTCAATTGCTTGAAAAAAGTGGTGCTTACATTTTCAGTTATGTCTTTCAATTGAACAAAAAACGTTGGTTTATCACGCGGAAGAAAAAGGGATTTTTGAAATTGTCCTCGTCGTTAAATTTATTGGCCAGCAGCAACGGCATCAGTTTCAAAGTTGCTGCGTCTTTGCAGGCGAGGCCTACACGTTACTACGAAACATCAATTAAAGGTCCATAAAAACTCGTACGTGTTATTACGCGGTAAAAAGTTCCATCATTTGGTTCCATTGAAAAAAAAACATAAAGAACAATAAACAAAGCCAAAGTCATTAAGGGTATAAAACAATACAAAAAGGGTATACTCAATTTCCGAGCAAAAATATCAATCCACGTTTTTATTGTTAATTACGTTAAGATGTTGCCGTTCACGGCCGTCTCGTGTGCTCCTCGAGTTAAATTCGCACGATGGAACATTAATGGAGAGGTACATATGGCGTGCGATGATATTATTTCTGTGTCTCTGTATCTTTTGATAGGGATTTAATTAAGTTACCGTCTCTTAATTAGTTTTTAATTATTATCCATCGGCAGAGAACAGATAAATAACATTCAACACTTAACAGTGTTTGATAAAAAAAAAAAAAAAAGAAATTCATAATCTTCTTTATTTAAAATGTATATTTTTTGTCGCTTTAGTTTGCCTGCAGTTAAAAGAATTCTTTTAACTATAATTATAATGTTAACATTATAATTTTGATGACGTTAAACTTATAACTTGTGTGGATGGGAAAAGAATGAAAAAAAAAAGGGTATCGTACTGCGTTCAAAAAATCGTCAAAGGTTCGTATCTTGTCATTGACACGACGCGACGTAATCTCAGCGAGCAGTGCACGAGATCGCAATCAACGTTAAGCCATTAGAAACGGCAAGTTCGACACGGGGGAAGTGATCCTCCGAGCGCGCCTGCGAGATGATTATAGAGCGTATGGTTTTGCCGGCGAAGAGAACACCCCGGCTCTTGAGATCGCGGTGCGTTGATCGGCCGAGCGCAGTGCCGCTGCCACCATCTAACGAAAATATGCACCGTCTATCTTTCGAGCAAGAGAATCATATATTATAAAACCCTCGGCAAACGCGCAAATGTTTGCCGTTCTCTTTTTACAACGCTAAGTAGTAAAGTAAAGCAGGAGATCTCGAGGGCCGTGAAAAGCATTTTCCTAAGGAAATACGAACGATGCCCCGTAATTATCGGCAGATGCCACTTGGAAAGTTTTTACAATTACCGTAGGTAAAGGAAAAGAAAAGGATAATTACTATGGAAAGAAACAGATATACAAGGGGGAGGCGATGTGCTTGTTGCGACCACCCAGGGGTACAAAAAATATGATAAAAAAGTTTAATTGTACAATACCTACGATATAGGAAATTGTATTTCTCCCCATTTTTTTTTTTTTTTTTTTTTTTAAATTTCTTATTGATCAGTTGGTTCTTAAAGTTACTTCATTTTATCAACGCTCTTGAAACTAGCCTTTGAGTCAATAAGAGAATTGACCTGATATAATTCTTAGTGTAACCTCTGAAAAATGGTAATTTTGTATAATGTGGTGCGCATAACCGCTTTATTATCACTAAGAAAGGCCACAGAAAGGTTAAGATATTTTGCAAACTCAACGATGATCTCAAAATATTCCGAGAAAAAGCCAGGAATGGAAATTCCTTCGCATGGAATACCCAGAAATTGAAATAATGAAAAATGCGAAGCTTGTGTTTCCGTATATCTTGAGCCATCTAACTCTCATACTCAACAATGTTGCTGGAATATGCGTTAATCTACATCTAAAGGTGGATATGAATGCCCCTGGCGAACAGTGCCTCCTGACGAGATAGCAACGAATGTAAACACATTATAGGGAACGGGATATGAGCGGCGATAAGTTGTTAACGTTCAGTTCGTCTGCTGAAATCCGAGAGGCTGAAAATCGCAAAAGGGCGAGAAGCGGGCAATTCCACCGCGATCTTAATTGGCATAAACGCGGAACGGAAAATGATCGTAGGCAGCAACCCTCCACTGAAACGTAATCAAGGCTTTGAAAATTGCCATGCAAATGGCAGTCGGCCATTAATTGAAATTACGTATTTCACGTTGGTTTCACCCTGCAATTTAACCCTCCAAGGCTTCTCATTTCAATTACCGTCATTCATTGGATTTTTCCTCGCTCGGAAATCCACCGAACGCAGGTCTCGCGCTTACCTTCTTGCGCGCTCATGTCGTCGCTTAATGAGTATCCCAGGAGATTAACAAGTTAATCATCTGCGACTGGTAAAACTGCAGCGCTCGGTACGTACCAGCGGGATATGTGTTCATTAAATGCGTAAAGTATATGAATATGTAGGTCATAAATTTCGTACCATATCCTACCACACGGCCACTTTGGAAGGGCTTTACGTCTTAAGTCGAGCTGTCATCGTCTCAGTTGTAATTCTTCCTTTACGATCCTTTTCGAAACGATACTAAACGATGTATGACAGATGGGATAGTTAAGCTCTACCTGGCATTACACGGGCTTTGCAAAAAGTTTTGATTAACAAGACCGTGCAGAGTCTGCCATAGGTTTTAACTTGTTGACTGGGGGTCAGTCACCGGCATCAATGTTATCGACGATGGGACGGTTAATTTCATTGTAGGACCTAATTGAATTAGGCGTATCTTTTACCCTTTTTGTAATTAGGATGTTGAATTTCCTGGTGGTTTTAATAGACTCAGAGACTGAATATTAGGTAGACACTTCATAGAGATGGTACACGTTCAAGCTCAACTATAAAAAACTCTTGTAGCTTCGTGAATGTTTCATTTGTCCGAATAAAAGTGGACATTTTTCACGAATAAACATTTTTTTGAATTAATAATGATAAAAGTAATCATTATTTTTCCCCGCAAAGGTACGTCGGTAAATTGCAAGGGAATGAGCAAATGAAAATTTAAATTGAACAAACATGTGAGACTTTTACACAAGTAATATTTTCACTCGCGTATCCATTAAATTTGTTGACGATGATCAGATGTAAATTTTAATACGCAACCATAATTTTCTGGTGAACAAGCTTTTCAAGCCAGACGCCAACGTAACACAACACCGCGTTATATTCTACGATTAATTAAAAAGAGTTTCGAAGAATTTCAGCACGCAACGTGTAAATGCAGACACGATGCGATTGATTCACGTGAGCATGACGTAATAATTACGTCCTAAATGAACGATTTGCATGGTTATCTGTATCTGGGCATTGCTGGCACGTTCTCTTGGCGCCACGCCAGGCGCAATAGGCACACTTTCGCTGCAACTTGCACTTACGTGAATCTAAAATGAGACGTAGGGCTACTGAGCTAGTCTTCAAGGTCACTCTCAGCTTTTTTCTTATTGCCAAGCAGATAGACGCGAATTGCACGCGTGGTTATCGCGATTAGTGGTGGCACGCACATCACCACGGCGCCGTATCTTTCTTCAGTTGGAACGCCCTAAATTTGCATTCACGAACGCGGGAAACGCAATCGTGATGAACAATCTTCTTCTCCGAAAGTAAAATGCAAAATGGAAATTCTCCGGTGTTGTTAAAGTTCTTTGACTCTGAAACTAAAGTCACGTGGGAAGTGTAGCGACATAACCAGAAAAGGATTTTCTTGAATCACTCAATGGAATCATAACCCAATGATTTTTCATAATCTCGCTTTCATAGAGAGATTATTTACAAGGCTGTCTAACATAAAGATAAACTATCTGGCCAGGTTAACTCTCGGATCATTTTATGAACTCGTGTATATTATTGCTGTAAACATGTTGTAAAGTTAAACGGGTAATTAAATGGAAAAACACGCATATGGAATAGTTAGGGCAAAAATAACATCTATCCTTTTAATCGGGCCATAAATAACGGCCGACTGTTTGCGACCTTTGGCGTCACCTCGACCGGAATTTAAACTGCAGTAAACCAGACATTTCTCTTGTCTATTCGGTTTGGCATTTTTTTTTTCCCCCTTTAATGGGATACAAATTACATTATATATATCGTGATCCATCTTGTCTTCTATTATGCTCCAGTCGTGTACCAACTGTGTTTTGTATTATCTCATATCGTGTATCATAGTGCATTTTTGAATCACCGTCATTAGGGAGTTAATCAGCGAGTCCAGCTTATCGCGATAAGGTGGGAAACGGAAAAGATGTTCTCCGCATACAAAGAAATTGTAGAGCAGGAATTATAATTTTGTTTTGAATCATAGACCAATTTTCCAGTGCTCGCATGCTTTATTCCAGGGATAACGATATCTAACAGGGAACCATTTCGTTAGCCGCGTTCACCTTTGGCAATTAACATTCTCCAACGCAACATTAAACGGACGTTTAATTAACGTCGTTTTGATGCTTAATCGTCTCTGATATTTACATTTTCCGCATTGAGAGCAGGATGGTCTTTTTTGCGAGCGGTAAAAACGTGAGCAATTTCTCGCATCCATTTTGCCGCGGTACACCGAGTACTCACGTACCAACGGCGTGCATACCCGGAGCCATTTTTTCCCCAATGAGATATCTCTTTTTCTCTTCTACACTCTGTCCTTGTCCACGAGTGCATTTGCATCCAGCGGTAACAAGAAACAAAACAAAAAAAAAAAACAAACAAACAAAAAAAACAGGGTGGCAGATCCGCTTGGGTGGACGCGCGGAAAAATCGGGAACACGAACAACCCGAGTCCTGAGAAGGACGAAATGTCGTCGGGGACGGAGATAAGGGCGCCTGTATCTCAGCGCCAAAGACCGGGACCCAGAGCCAAGCCAATCCGTTAGGAGCATCGACAACGGCTCCGCTGCTGTTGCGTTCGTTAGTCAAGGGGTGTCTGGAAGTCGTGTTACAACGGAGACCTACGTGAGTTAATGTTACGAGAGAAAGAAAGAGAAAGATAGATAGAGCAGTTGGTCAAGATCGAAAGGCCCAAACCATGTTAGGCGCGCACGGCATTGCCGTTTTTATTGTCTGCCGTCCCGTACAGGTTTCTGATATTTTTCTACACCCGTATCGACGCTCCTCGTTTTGTCCTCATCTTATAACATTTGTTTAAAGATGAAAGGGTTGATAATGACTGTTTATGGTGGTGGAGAAGACGAAAAACCATCCTCAAGAACCATCCATGAGCGGTCTTTGAACTTTGTACTTTTTGCAGAATATTAGACTTTTATAGAATTCCGTTCTTAGAACACTCGAAACCCATTTCTCAAAAGCCATTACAACCCTCATTAAGGCAGACTTAATTCGTGAAAACCTACTTGGCAAAACGTTGCCACGAACATGAGCCACATAACGTCACGCAATTACCCAACAGTAGCCTCTGGGACCAAATCACATACACCACGAGCTGGCATTGGCATTCCTAACTCCATTCCGGTGATCTAGAAATCCAGATTCCCCTTCATTACAATCGTCGCGACTGCTCAAACACCCTAAATGACAATGACGCCAAACGTCCAAAGGTCACGGGATGGGGATTAACGGGCCAGCCGCCGTTAGTTGATCTCCCGCGCCATTCCAATTCCGCGGTGGTTTTCGCGGCAGTTCCCGTGGTCTCGTCTTCTCGTTTGGAATTACTCACGCAACTTGGGTTAGGTCGTTAACGGGCCTTCGGTGATTGTCCCGCTCGTGTTCTCCTCCGTCTTTCTCCTTCCATCTCTCCTTCTTCGGGATCGGGGATATTCTTTGGGTGCTTTCTCAGGCGCTGTTTGGCTCCTCTTGGCACTCTTTCTCTCTCTCTTCTTTTTTTTTTTTTCTGCTGGATCTTAGGCTGCGTTCTTCCTGAGCCGCATTAACGCCGACTCACGCGAGTTGCGTCGATCTGAGTCACGATTTCGCACATGACCGAGTCCCGCATTGGCTTCGCCGAGCGAATGCCATACTTTCGTTCTGGTAATGCACATCATGTGGAGTCGCGAGTCATTCCATGGTCTCGCGCGGCGTTACACTTGGGGCAATTGCACTTGCGCGCCGTAAATAATGTAACGACGTTGTAGTTACATTATTACCCCAGCAATTTCGTACCTTGATGATACGGCCCTGGGATGACTAAACGTTATTTTACATCTGCTTTAACCATAATCGTTTTATTGTGCCTGTATAATTGTTTTTAATTGGCGTACGACGCGCACGTAACACGAGATGAAAACCCGAGCTGTTATCGTAACTGGGGTCGATCGCGGCGTACATCGTAATAAAATTAAACGACTGGTGGTTCGTTTCTTTTCTTTCCAAGTCCCTTTCTATGAAACGTCAGGATTATTTATTTACAAATGAATTTCATAAATAATAAACGATTCTTAGTATGCCCACAATGTGTGATAGCTTATCGAGGAGATCATTATGGTTAATGAAATTCAATTAAATATGAAATAGAAAGAGCTCATTAAAGGAAGAACGTAAATGCATAAGTTTGCATGTTTTTATGGGTGTTCTTTTCTTCTAGTATTCGTCAGTTTCTCATGTCTCGAGAACTATTTTCCCTGAACTCGATTCACGTTGTTAATAAGTTTGGCCAAATGGTCAGTCGGTCGACAAAACGTTCTCACAAATTCCATAGTAACATTTCCAGGAATTCGTTTTCATTAACCATTCATTTTCGTACGATCGTTTATTTATTTCACCGTTTACTTTATCGATTGGTGTAATGTGACGCTATTGAGTAAAAGGTGACTTTAATTAATCCAGAAGGATGAAGATGTCCCATTTACTCAGCGGCCTATAATTACCATACTTTTCTCGGGCAGTTAATTGAAATTCAAATTGTTATCGATGCCCCATCCAATTACCTTGAAATTCACGTCTGAATTAATTTTAATTGCAATTGTCAAAGTCAAAGCGACAATTGAGTCTTAATGACTTGAAGTAACGTGTAACTTCAGAGTCCATAAAATGAAATTGCTGGCCCAATTTACGTTCGTTAATTGTAACATTTAACGCAAGCCAAGCCGTGGCTCTTATCAGATCCTCCTGATCACATGGATGATGGTTTTTTGTTCGGAGGTTCGTTGTTGGTTCCATTGAATCCGTCATAAAAATGTCTAAGAACGAAATCAGTGTTAATGGAACGTTATCACGTCCATGGATCGAGTTGCTTTCATTATCTTATTATTTTAACGTCACTATTATCGTGCTCAGAAAACAAGCTGATGAGCCCTTGAAGAATGAAAAAGCGAGCAACTCGTGATATCTTAAGTATCAGCGGTTTCATGGAAAAGAGGAATAAATTTTGATCTCCTTTCTTAAACGCACTGATGGTCGGATTGCGTTTTATTTAGACGCGAGGGCATTATTCCGCATCGTCTCTTCGGTAATGAGACGTCGAGGATTTTATCCAGAGTTACGTTGCACGTAGAACCGAAGGAAGGAGCTCCGACCATTATCATATTCCTTGATTCTCTCACTTCCACCTTTCGTTTAAGATTTTTACCCGCCGAGGTAAAATTCTTGTCAAGTTCACCATTGCGATTCTAGATATATAATAGCTCGCACAAAGAATCTATTAAAAACACATATCGATGTCAGTGTCGATGATGATTCTTTCAGAAGGATGTGCATCAACAGACGGCACAGCCTTTCAATCGTAATCGTTTTCTCGTTAAAGAGGAAATCAAATTGCAAGGGGTATAATTCACTTTTTGCGATGGCTGAGACCTTCCTCTTTTTGCTATAACGTATTCCGAGCAAATTTATGCAATAAGAATAAATTGTAAATGACTTTTTCAGATGTAAATGGTACAAAACGAACAAGGAAATCGTCTTCGTTTGGCTTCTTTTACTTCGTTTCTTCATTCACGTTTGTTTACATTACTCCATTTACATTATTCCGATTACCTGATTGTCTTTACGTTTTACCGTGGTTTGTTTGAGGTATTGTTTGCAATGATTAAAGCGAGAAAAAAAAGACTTCATGAACTTGAATACGTTTTAGTAAATTATTTTCAGGGGTACGTAAATTTCAGCATCGCATGACTTTCTGCATTATATGAAAATGATAGATAAACTCTTATAATATGTATGATTAAATTTAGAACTCGTAAGATTGTTTGCTAATTTTATGCACGGCATATCGCGTGCAATTATAAGAATTCAAGAAATGTAATCTTAGAAGAAGAGATTTCGAATGAGATTTTACAATAATATTTAATACCATTTCATGTGTTTATGTATGATATTACATACATGAATTTCATAATTCCATGTTCTTACAAATAATACCAACACTTTAATACTTTTTATCAATATTAGATTTTCAATGAATTTTACATAATCTGGTCACAAGATCGTCAGGAATGAAGAGATTCTTTTTTTGCGTGAAAATTTTCATCGCTGAACACGCGTAATTAAAATTCCATCTTGTAGCAAAATAAAATAATGTTTACATGAAAACAAGCATTATAATAATAATCAATATACTAGTCCTCGGATTTGGGTCAGGGCCCGGTTCTCAAGTATGGATTGATTTACATGATTTGCGGGTGAAAATATGCAATCCTCGAAATGCCACGCACGCTGGGTACCGTTGCTCGTGGCTGTTCCAGAATGCACACCTACAGCCAGAAGAGAGTTCTTTAACAAGCTGATGATGAAAAGCCTCGCAGAAGCGACCACTGGGATCATTGTTTATAAATCTTGGTCGAGGAATCCCAACATGTTCCTCGCTCGACTGTTACAAGACATTTAGGGAATCTGGTTAGACCCTGGAGCTTGACTTCTACACGAAAGCAGCTGTCTCTTTGAGCCAAAGAGGGTTGTTATTTATTCATCGCGGTGGTTTTACATGATTGCTTATATTATTTAATTGAAAGCTGCATTCGTACTTCCTTCCACGTTTATTGCGCTTAAAAGAATTCCCGCATTCCAAGAACGCACAAGACACTTTTCTCGGAGCCGTTGCCAGGATGATTATCGTCATTCAACGTCCGACGTTTATCCTCCAGTTCGTACCACGGCAATCAGCTGCTGTTGCAACGTTGAAAGATGGGTTTTAGAATATTTTAAATTATCAACGGGGAAGTTATTTTTATTCCCGCAACGGTTTATTTAACTATTGAAGCATCCAACAAATAACACCACACTGGTTTTGGCACCAGTACTTCCAACATCTAGAAACAACCTATACATTTGAAGCACAAACTTCACTAACAACCGTGGACATAGAAAAAAGTTTCAAAGTCGTAAACTCTATTTAAAACCGGTAGATTTTTTGAGGATTGAAAGAATGTAATGGTTTTATAAATAAAACAAATTCTCCGTCATAAACGAGAAAGGTGAAAGACGAAAAAAAAAAAAAAAGAAAAAGGAAAACTTAATTGCCTTCGCACTGGACGCCATTTAATAAGACCTTTCGAAAAAAAAAAAAAGTAAGAAATCTCGAGTGATCCATAAGTTTACCTGGTTCTCTCATCAGTCATCAACAATTTTCACTGCTCACAGCATAAAAAGCAAAAGATCTATTCCCGAAAGCGGCGACACCCGTAATCGCCGCAAACATGAAATACCAGATTGGTAGTCCTCTTTTTGCGGCCGTACATCAGAGCTCTCACCGGCGGCTCCAGGTTGGCGCCATCTTTGTTGGTCTTCATCAAGAATACCAACTCGGATGAAAATGAGCGCTTGAATAATTCATTGCGCGACGGAGATTTTCTAAAATGGCGTCTTTCATTAGCCGAGGGAACCTGGGCTTCGTTAAGAGAGTGACGTTTCAGGCAGCTATTAATCCCCCGTCGGGCGCGGACGTACGCGCTCGAATATAAATCTGCATAGACGCGGTAGCGATCGGCAACGTCCTCGAGCGGAGATCGCGATCATACTTGCGGATGGAATTTATCTGGCGGTGGCGATCGGCCGACCAAACTCCCCGCGGGGTGACCCCGCCTGGGAAACCAGGGACCCAGGCCACCATTATCGAGCGAGGAGAATTATTGCCGTCCTCCAATCGCGATCCATGCGGATTATTCGCGACGCGTAATCACCGGTAACAATGAGAGGACTGGCCCGCGCTGTCGCGACCTCTTGACACCGTTTTCACGCGCGGGAATTGGCATGCCGATTTCGCGGCTCATAAACAAATAGCGTGTCTATGCATTGCGGAATGATCCTGAGTAGATTAGATAGATCCTTTGCCATTGTGTCACGGTGAGGTGAATTATTGTTATGAGATGGAGTGGATCCACTGCCGCGGCTCCACAGGTACTACAATGTTCGATGAATTTCCTCTTCCTAGGGGCGCTGAAGTATCACAGGAAAAAATTCTTTTTGACAAATTACCGTCACTGTTTGATGAAGTACTGTTATCAAATGTGAACGTTAATCTAAATTGTCATTACAAACTGTGGTCATTACAAAATCAGCACGTGGAATTTATTATAATCACAATTCGTATAAGGTTTTAAACAATTGTATTTTGAATGCCATAACTTACGGATATAAACAATTCTAAAACGAACGAACTTAAAAAGGAATAGTGTGTAATTGTACCAGTTGGCGAGCATTGTTTATAAGAAGATATATAGGATTCAGTGGACTAATAACTTTGACACTCGAAGTAGAACGCAGCACTGTGGGACGTTGGGAGTCAGGCAGCCAGCAGTAACCAGTGGCATCAATCTCGGATAATTCCATACAATTTAAAGGAGACATTCAAATAACTGGATAAGAGACAAACGGCTGCCTGAAATAACTAAAAGGACGTTCACTTGATGTTGATGAGAGTCGAGCTCAGGAACAAAGGGAGGAGGTGAGCGGATACAAAAGAATGAAACGGCACTCGCCCTTGATAAAATGGAAAGGCTCGCAAAATAAAGCAACGCAAATAAAGCTCCCTTGAAAATGTAAATATTTGTGTTGCGAAATCGGCGGGACATCTGCCAGGGCGGGAGAAGGAGAGTCCCGTCGAAGCGGCCTGTTCGTGACGAGCAAGTCGCGGCATTGGTCACGAGCGTCCAGAAGCGAAAATCAAGACAAGAACGAATTCGTGTCCCCCGGAGCCTTTATCTTCGGCTGGCTCGAGGTGGGTCGCTTCACGATCCCGAGGACACTTAATGTACGTTAGATGCGGCCTCCTCGCAGCGCACACATCGCGGATGTTCCTGCGAGCTTCGAGCATAACGACTTCCCTTCTATGCATACTGCTCGGTTCTCTCGCCACCGTACGGCACGCCGATAAATCGCACGAGATAAACAGACGAAACTGGTTTTCGTTCGGCGAAAAATTCGTAACGAGAACTTCATGCTAACGCGGCGATTTTCTTCTTCTTTTGCAACCTGTTGCTCGTTGCGTTGCGTTTGGATACGTAATTGCGATACCGTCGAATAATTTTCCACCCATGAAATTCTATTCGAATACAACGTGAAATCGGTTGCATTATTCCAATGGAATTCGATGGAATTACCGAGAAATGATAAGCCGACTGTCATAGGGAGAGCCATTCGAACGGTTTTCCCGTTCGAAGGAATCGGTCAAAGAATTTGAGGAACTCGACGGACGATTAAGAAATATGTTGGACCAGTACCAAGGTAACCTAAAGTGGGTCGCCAATTTGGGAGACCCGTTGAACGAGTCAGGACACTTGATTGCCCGGGGTGTTACGATGGAGATAACCCAAAGTGGACCGCCGAATTTACATCATTCCCGAAGTGGACTCGAGGCGACTCGATGTTTTAAAGGTGGGGTCATCGCAACAGGATTGCTCACTTGAAAACGGTCCCTATGCCGTAACCCCTAACCAGATAAGAAACATGACCCGAGGACAAAGCTACTAGCACGAACGGTCAGCGGTAAATTTGTCGGACAATACCGGAAGTACCCTTGACACGAGCGCGATCCCGGCGACCAGTTGCCAAGAGTTTATGCAATACCAGTTGTGACGTAAAGGTCACGCTTGCTTGCTGGCAGAGGAGCATAATGTCGGCAATAAGAGAGATAGCGAATCATCGGCGTATCTCTGCGGGAATTGCTTAGCCTCCTTCTCTTCGCCAATGCATCGCTTAGATGCGATGGTCGCGATGGTCGTCTTCCTTAATCTCGTTCGCTCATCCGAACGATCTAACGTTAAATGCAAGAAGACGCTGCAGAAAGAGAGAAGGAACAAAATGGGAAAGAGAAAAAGAGAGAGAGAGAGAGAGAAGGAAAAAGATTCACCGCTATTGCACGAAGGAGCCTTCCCACGAGATGAACTATATGCGCCCCGTTAAGACTAATCGTGACCCGGATTTTCAGATGTCATATCGTGGAAATCACGAAACCGGTCCACCGGTAATTGGACTCGCCCTGACAATATCGTTTCATCATCGGCATTATACGCCGCATTCCGATCAGCTCCTAACGAGGAAAAATGCCGTCGCCAGTGTGACAGTCGGCTCCAGCATGACAACAATGCTGCGACGGCTCCTTCGCTCCTTCGCCCCTTGAACCCTCGTCGAACTCGCCGGACGAAAAATCTCTTCGCGCCACGATGAAATCTGCGTTGCGGCTCAAAGACATGCCTGAATGCATTATTTATCTTCGCGGCATTCCTCATTGTTAGCGAGAAGAGAAGAAGAGGAGCTCCTAATGCTTGGAGGTCGTCGCTTAGGCACAAAAGAGAAGGAAACGCGAACCCGTGACCTCGGCACCAGACACGACATTGCTCTCGTCGTGCTATTCTACGGGCCTGACAATGCCACGGCTTAAGTTAACCCAATCCCAACTTGTTCCGGCACCTATGCAGTGTCATCTGTCGTTTGGGATATTTAAAAAAAAAAGAATCCCTGCAAACCTTTAACCAATATTCAACTAAGAATAGAATCGTAATCCTTTTTATTTCAAACGAAAACTATCTAAAATTGTACTAAACAGTTACAAGTAATCGCAAAGATTTCTTTTCAGTGAACTAACTGTTTAAGGAAAATGTGAATTTTCTTCTTCGTTTGTACAACTGGGACCACTACTCAAATTAATCATGAAATAAACCATTCGTTAAAATAAATTTCCAGAATCGAGATTGCTTCAATTTAGGACATTCTTTTGAAGCGACTGATTTACTAGAATCCGTTATTCGAAACTGTAGTAAATTTTCCAAAGGCGCACGACAAAACAACGTCCACAGGACCAATCGCAATCCCGTGTCTTTTTATAGCGCCATAATGAGTCACCGATTATTCATCAAAGCTTAGTTATATATTATACGTATAACCTCTGAAACAACCCTACATTAAATAAATTAAAGTCACAATTTGTTAAGAGTTAATGCGCAGTATAATGGTACTGTTTTAGCGCGTGCTAATCAGCAAAAATGGCACAATCCTTCCGCAATTTGAGACATTAATTATATGGGTATAAAAGGTTGAATCTGCCCAGTCATAGTGGCGGGGAACATAAATTTAACCTCTTCTCGTAACACTTTGCCCGACTCTTAGGACCCGTGACACGTTGCGAGTCAACGAACTCACACGACTGTTGAGCGCGGCAACAAGATAAATGAACGCTCGGTTCGGCTTAGAATGCAAACGCGTCATTTATAATGATTTGATTCGCGGAATGATTGAAAATGGTGCCCTTCCTTTATTCGTAATAATATCCGTGTCCGTTCGAGTAGGCATTCCACCTTAGGATCGATGAGCGGCCCATCATCGTAATCGGTACACCTCGACTCGAGTGCGCTCCGGCACTAAGGCCGCTCTCAAATATGTTGCAGAAAGAAATAAAAGAGAGAAGCCAAAGAGAAATAGTCGCAATATCCTTCTAATTGCTAACCGCTGCAAACGCAACGACCCAAGTGGAAGAAACCAGGAACAGGAAGCGATCTCGCAACGCACCCAAAGGCGAGTAAAAAGAATCGTTCTGAGAAGGATGCCGTGATGATGAACCGACCTCGAATCGGCCGATGTCAAAAATACCAGATCTGCGGAATTTCAATCGCCTCGAGATGCGATCAACTTAACTGCTAGACCTTAATGGAAGATAATTCGATGTAACGTCGGGTTTATGGTTTTACGACTCCGAAAAAGGCGTCAACTAATTGTCGGAAGACGACGCGTGGTCATCAAGCACAATCGAAAAAAGCCAATCCAATGACTTTCATTCAGTTTCATTGATTTAATTTTATTGAAAATCGAAACTGTTTTAACCATGAATAAAAAGCCATTCAATATCATAAATACGAAATAAAATCTTTATATTCAGATGATTCGTCTTGGAGAATAACGTTTCTAACGGCCAATTTTAACAGTGTAGATTTTATGGGTTTATTAAATGGCCTTTTTTTATTGAAAAAAAAAAAAAAAGTACCATCTCTTTAAAAAGGTATAAGAAAAATCTCTTCGGACGGACCTCCCGTGACTTAACTGGCAATTAGGGATTATCGATCGCGAAACGCGGATGAACTAAACCATTCCTTTGGAGAACCGTCATTGCCACGTCAATGTAACACTTGTTGGCTCGAGAGCGTTACAAAAAGAGTTAAGAATATGTAAAAGAAAAGTATGTAAAACCCGTTCGTGGATACCGGTCCCGCGTTAGAGAAGCAACGCTGAAATGTAACAAGTGGAATGACGACGCGGGAGAGACGACGAAGGGGCAAAAGAAAACCCGGAAGCCACTCTCGGTCTATGTTGGCGCAAGAGGCCGAGTTAAGATGTACGGGCGTCGCGGCGAAGATGCGCGCGTTATCACTCGTCTAACGAATCGCGCGATTGCCGGTTGGTTCGATGACTTCCTCAATTCTTCGCGGCGGCGTGGCTCCCGAGGCGGTTCGCGAGCGCGCCTAACGAGATCTAATGAGAATCGGGCGTCTCGTTTTATCGTCAATTGAATAACTCGTTCACATCAATTGGTCATTTAGTTAACGACGGCGCGTCACACGCCATCAATTTGCTCATTTAAATCGAGCATTTCTCAGGGATAATTAGCGATGTCTAACGATACCAACGGCCTGCCACTTTGTCCAATAAATTGCCTGAATTCTTCATGTTAATGAGACCATTAACCAGGGATTTACGCTAGGACCTCGTTACCGTGACTTTTCTAACTTTTCTGGAAGGCTGATTCAACAGTCTCACGTTATTTTGTTATTTTATTATTTCAGGACATTCAGTGGCAGAAGAGGACAGAGTCTCGATGCATATTTCATGCATTTTATATTGTATATTAAATTGCAGAAACCATTTTTATGTAATTAAAAATGCGATAGGTTCGTAAGATAAGAAAAAAAAAAAAAAAAAAAGGCATTCAATATATCAATGTGAGCAGAACAAACAAGATAAAGTGAAGAAAACAATCCAAATAAACTCACGCCGCAATCTTCCAGACAGATGAATTAATCACTAAGAGAAATTGATTGTTATTATAGTAATCTGAGACTGTTAAATTAATGATCTACGGACAGCTGATAATAAGTATGATAGGTTTGAAATTACAAAGACCAAGTATCTATCGGCTCGTTGTCTTTACGACTCTAATTTTGATTAGTTCATTTGTTAACAAAACTGATAAATGCAAACAAAATTTATCAAGCCATTCAATCTATAATTATAAATAAACATTAATAAAGTTACAAAGAAAACACAAAATATTACATCGATATATCATGGTAGCAAAAGATCGTCATCTCATAACTCCTCCTCCTCCTCCTCCGCTTCACTTCCTGTATACTATCGCCAATATGGATTACCCTAAAACATACAAACCCCATGCATACAATTACACCTCGAGTGAAGTGTATGACCTCTTGTAAGGTCATATCTCAATGACGAATAACTTATCACTTCCGTCCATGTTCACCATAGTTCCTAGACCGTGAATTTAGTCTAAACCCTTTCAGACCCAAGACATATCTCTATTGGTCAGGCACTTTAAGTTATAACATGGTTATTTATTATCGTGTAAAGTACAAAATGTTACTGCGGGCTCGATGAACGACGACGACGAGGCAATGGTGGAACTGGAAGAATAAGTTGTATCGCGCGGGTTACGTGCGCTCATAAAGTAGCGTAAAGAGCACTTCCTAACTCGGAAGATAGAGAGACAATGGCGGGTCGTGGCAGGTCGACGTACGACTCTCCTTTTCCTTGGGCACCGTAATTAACCCGACGCTTTTCTCGTTACAGATGGGCTCGCTCACAATCGGCCGTGTCGCTTCAGGGTTTCTCCTGCTGGCGCTTCTAACCGGAAGTTACGCTGCTATGGGTGAGTGCACTGACTTTGAGCTACCATCGCTCTTCCCACCAAAACCATTCATATTGAAATCTCTGAATTCACTCATGACTAAATACCGAGCTTCAAACGATCCAACTTAATACGACATTTTATAGTTTCCTGCGAATGTTTTATTCATGCTCCCGCAGCGCGTTTCAGAAAATTTCAATATTATAAATATGTAAGCCATTTGCTTGGGCTGCGGGAAAATTCGAGATCGGAAGGATACGTGGAAAGTTATGAGTGGATCGGAAGTTTGATGGTTGCCTTTGGAATTAACCGAGTCGTTGATTCGATCAGTTGGAAATTTTCTGCTCAACGAGGATACGCTTATTTTGCGAAAATCTAGATTGCGATTTTTTACAATGCAGTTCCTGAAGCAGTTTTGCATTTAAACAGCTTGTTTTTTTTTTTTTCGTTTGTAATTTATTTTAAACCAACTGATCGACATTAACTTCAATTTGATATTTTAATTGATGAATTAATTGTGATTGTGAATCTTCTGTTACAGCGAAAATAGCTTTTGAAAAATTAACCGACTACGACTACCGTGGCACGACATATTACAGTGTCAGAAATTTGTCACTATATGAGTGCCAAGGCTGGTGTAGGGAAGAAATAGAGTGTCAAGCCGCGGCTTTCTCTTTCGTCGTGAATCCTTTGGCACCAATGCAAGACACCGTATGCCAATTGCAAAACGAAACAGCGGCAGCCAATCCGGCGGCGCAACCTCAAAGGGCCGTTAACATGTACTACATGACCAAGTTACAGATTAGATCAGGTAAAACTGCTAAATCCTATCTAATAGTAAGATATCCTGAATCTTAATCAAGTAGAAATTCTGAACGATTATCGGTTCGTTTTATAAAAAGATTGCTCTGAAACCCTACTTTACATTTGTAAGTCGGGGGGAAATTGGAGTAGTTTCAACGAGTGATACAACGGTCGATTAAGGATTAATTGTAAGAAATTGTATTAGCAGTTGTTACTGCAAAAAAAAAAAAAGATTGTTCAAGATTAATTGATATTTTTCTTGTTTAGCATAGTATTGCAATGTTACACGAATGAAAAGTGTAACGATGCTTTACTGGAAAATATAAAATAGACAATCAAAATTGTGTCGCAATCAAAGTTGCGGCAAAATTTTATGCAGCTTTTATACCAAAAAACAAAAAAATTTTGATATCAAATAAAGGCAAGTCTTAAGGCCCGTTTTAACACGAGTTCTCATATATTTTTATTCGCATTCGTTCATTTATACAAATTATAATAATTGATATCAATCAAGAAAGAAGAATATCAATGTTATAATCTATATAAATTTAAGCCTCCATGCCACGACAAGGCTGCGAATGTATGGAGGTTACTTTTAGGCTGAAGAACAGTAACCAAAATTATAACTAGTATAATTATGATTACTGAAGAACCATCATCGATCGATAAATAATGGGACGTTTTCATCTCAATCTTTGAAGTTTGATAATGCAAAGTACAAACTTGCTTTAAACCGGAAGTTTTATATTTTTACAGTGTCTTTTCTTAAGACTTGCCTTTATTTAATATTAAATCTTTTTATATTTTTGGTTTGGCAGATAACTGAATAAAATCTTACCGAATCATTTGCAATTGTAATTTTTCGTTACAATTTCTCTCAGTATAATCTCTTCATTCAACGACATTATTCAGATATCTGTGTTTCTTGTTTCATCCCATATTGAGAATCTTTAAAAGACAAGTAGTCTCACGGGATATCCATTTCGAACATTTCATACAACCTGAACAAATAGTAAACATTTTCTTTTTGCCACTCTGTCAAACAATTAAATAGATTTTGTAGACAGAGAAAGTGAGAAAGGCACAAAGACACCGCGCTCATTGGCAACAGTTGTCGTAGGTCTGAAAAAACTTTCAAACGGAAATCCAATACTTTAAGAAAAACCTGTTACGTAAGTAACAGGTACCGTTGGCGTTGCGGAAAAGGTCGCGTGGGGTACAAAGGGACACTGATGACGACTCGCGACGACCGGCAGATCCGGTTTTTTTTTTTTTTTTGTTTTTTTTTTTTTTTTTTTTTTTTTA
>JABFQA010000073.1:0-30492 GCA_022817065.1 Probaryconus sp. ZL-2020
AAAAAAAAAAAAAAAAAAAAAAAACAAAAAAAAAGAAAAGACAATAAAATATGGATTAAAATATTCTCTGGATTTTTAAAGTAAATTGTTTAAAGTAAATACCGTCGATAAGAAATAGTATAAGACAAATAATTGAATTGAGAAATTTTTCTAATAACACTTTTTAGAAATATAATTAAATTTTGAAAACAATTCTCTTCGTTATTTAATGATTGTTCATGTTCTTTATTTATAAATGCCATTAACCAGTTTTTTTTTTTTTTTGTAAAAAATGTAATTAATTTGATTAATTAATCAGACGCAGGTGGTTTGCGCAGGTTAGACGCAGGTGGTTTGCTTTTTGTTCGTTCAATTATCTTTGTAGTATAAATGAAATGAAGCGAGTTAATCAATGAATATCGAGTGGATTTCATAATTATAAAATGTATTTAAATAATTGAATGCCCGTGGTTTTAAAAATCGCCCACAAAGAAAAACTCTCGAAAAGTTTCAATGAATAATTTCTTTGGAAATTGAAATCTTTTTTCTTCCATGTCAGTCGGTCAGCGGCTTATTAAAGCACGGGTAACGGCTCGTCAATTTATTCTCATTATTATTTATGTATTCCGGCTTGATTCATCTTTTCCCAAGTCGCGTAATTTCCCTTCGGCGTGAATTCCTCAGGAGAGCCCGAGGTGGAGCTAAAATTGTGAAGAAACGCTAAGAAAACAAAACTATGTTTGAGAACTCGAATATTATCTTTTTATTGCAGGCATTATTTTCTTTGCACGAGACAAATCATTTTCTTCAGATAAATTGTTATTACTCTCACTGATGAAAGGATTAAAGGTGTTGTGAAATTTTCAGACACTTTGTTAAAAAACGTGAACTTGCGAAATCAATATTTCATTTTATGTTTTTTTTTTTTTTTTATTCTGATTTATATACTTTTGGTGCAATCAAGTTAATGATACAGATTTTTTTTCATTTGTTTATATTTCACTTCACATCATTATTTTTCAAAAACAAATAAAATTCTTTCGACAAATATTTAGAGAAATAATATTTGCCGTAAATTTTCCATCGACGTTGAAAATATGCCAAACAAATCAAGTGACACGGTAGTGTCACGACGAGCCAAGATTTAAACGAGGTTTAAACCACGCCACCATACAGATTTTTCTATAACTGTTTTTATTACATTGTAAATACATTTCAATGCTTTAAACTTACAGATTACATTATTTTGAAAAGTATATAATGCACCTGTAAGTTTTTATTTCAAATTAGTCTATTTTTTTCATTTTCATCATTTTCTGATTAGACCTGTCAAATTTATTTCTTCTACGTTACTTTCTCTTTCTATCTATCTGTCTTGATTTGACTACAGTTGTTTAAGACAGACAGAGACAGTCGACGATAGAAAGAGAAATGTGTATCAAATCTATCTAATAAACAGCTCTAGTGAAATAAAGAATATTTTATTTTATAAAATTATAAAAATTAATTAAGAAAATATTTTGTACAAATCTTTTCAGAATGCTTTTACGGAAAACATTCAAATATATAAAAACCTTAAGAAGGTTCAAAAAGACGAGTCAAGGTTTTGTCGTTACATCTCTCAAAAAGATGTGATATCATTTTTTGAGTCAAAATAAAAATCAAAACTCACAAAAAATTGCTCCAAAACTTGGTATCGCGCTTTTTTTGCATTGCAAAAGTGAGAATAATATTTCACTGTGAAAATTATTTTAAACATTTGATTTTTAAAAGCTACAAAAAACGATAATTTTAAACTCTCATTCTAGTTTATAATATTTTATTTAAATTTGATGTCTAGAAAATAACTGAAGAAGATCGATATTTTTGTTTCTCATTTGAAATCGAATCATGTTCTGTAAACTAATAAAATGAACTTGTAAGTTCATACAATAGGTATTTCGTGATTTTATTGATAGATACGCGGTGACAAGGATGGATAATTTATAATATTGAACTTGTTTCAACCGGAATTGAAAAGATGGATCGGATTTGAAACGTCATTTCGTATTTTCATTTCATATCACCGTACGAAATGGAAGTTTATGTTATTGCTACAAGCGTTACAAAATCAAATGAATTCTGCATTGCGCTGTTGGAATTTGGGCAAATAAGAGAAACAGAAGACCCATAATCTTATTTAGCGCATCACTCTTTTCGATTTTCAATTTGAATTTCATTCGCGATCCGATTTTAGTTTAATGAAATTATATTCCGATACTATAGCTTTCGCGTCAATACTAGAGATGAAAAATGGAAAACATAAGACGACATTCTCTTCAATTCTTCTCTTTATTTTTAAATACTTTCAAACATTTTGTATCGATTACATAAAAGTCATAACGCAATTTCCAAGACTGTTTTCAGATTAACTTTGGTTTCAATTTTTCTGTCCGTAATACTCATAGTTCTCTTTTGACATTTAAAAAATGTCTGAAGCGCATTGTACAATATTAAAAGTTTATAACAATTTCTGTTACACAAAGTTTTTGACATTTTTTATCGAATATTTGTTAAATGTGTCGTCTTAAACTTTAAAAGGTTCTTTAATCGAAAATGTCCTGTGGCATTTCCACCACAAACTTCCTTTGGACTGGTTTCGAAAACGTTTTGCTTGTTTTTCTCATAATGCATTACATCATTAATTTTCGATAACATGTTTATTCAATTTCTCAAAACTTTTTACCTCCATTAAATCAACGTAATCCGTTCATTTTTCGTTGAAAGCTACGCCCAAATATTTACTTAACATTTCTTTGAAGTTACTTGATTAAAAATTCTCTTATTACTTGAAATATTTTTCATTACTTCCACTTTTACCAGGAATCTCGGATCGTTAAAGCGAAGATTCCCCTTGGAGAAACAAATTTTACCCCCGGCCATTCCAGATGAATAATTTATTTATCATCCTTATTACGAACCGGTAAAAAGCGTTACGATTTTTCCATATGTATCAATAAATGTCTCGCTGAACTATAGCCTATTATCTCTGTTTTCGAAATCTATATCCCAGTGTGGACTTTTTTTTTTTTGTAACGCGGGTTGCTCAGCTCAATAAGAACGTAACTTCACCGGAGCAGGGATTTAGGAAGATACGTGTTCGAGCTCGAACTATCGGCTCCTGCAAATATATGACATTGAGAAAACCACCGACACAGTTAGCTACTTTCCGAGTGTAAGAGACTACTTGTGCTAATTCAATTTCCTCGGCACTCGCAACTCTTTGGCGAAAAAAAAAATCTCTTTAAGAAAGACAAAAAAAATGTCTTTTTCATGTGTGTATTAATGCAAATAATTCTGTAATAAAATTTTTGAAACCCTTGATAAATTTCAAATATTGCAGTATTTCAATTTAACTTTGTTCGATTGTTTATTTATACAAGATATGAATAATATTATCACAGAGAATAATTATGTATATATAAAACAATGTTGCACGGTTACATATTGACAAGTGCCCAATTTTCACGCGTAGTCGAACCCTGCAGATGTCTGTTCTCAACGTTGTGACATGATTGGTGTTCTGGTCTTAGTTCTGTTAAACTACACCTGTGGGGCTCATGATGATCTAACTTATAATTGATAACTTGATGAAAGTTTCCATAAATTGACTTAACGAAGTTATGGATGATAACTGATATGTTTTGTTTACGTGTAATGTAACTAACGGAGATTTGAAAATTCATTGTTTAAAGAAAAACTGTTTTGACGTTAAAAGAGTAACATTAATAACATTACATTAGTATTTGACATTTGGAGATTTAACTTTTGCTATCTATCATTTAATTGCGCAGAAAAATGATGTGTTATCGACGAGCGAAATTTTACGAAGGGCGTGCTTCAAATTACCCCATTCAATGAAAACATATGTTCCGGCAAAATAATCTGATCGGTCCCTCGGCACCTTTCAACGAAAGTAGACATAAATTATCCGCCCTAAATCATCCTATATATTTACTAACATAATTAAAGATAAGAGAAGAGTATGGAAAATTTAAAAATGAGTTACGACTTGGATCAAAAAAGGTGAATCGAATGTAATCTCCAGAGAAGTTGGAAGCATATAAAAATGTAAAGCGGTGCCGGAAAAAGAATCTTGTCATGTAAATAATGGTACTAGATACTATTATTTATATGTTACGTAACGCTTCGGAGCGTCACGCAAAACGGAAGAGCAACGTAACCCAAATAGCTCGAATCATAGCACGAACTTTCGTCGGGCGCCCATTCGATTGGAGCGAAGCAAAGTTAGATTGCTTTTTGACTTGGCCCAATTCATTCTCTCGTTGCGTGATTAAGCTCACCGATGTCGAGTGCAATTATCTCAAAGTGCAGCTGTTATCTTACAGACTCGCATTGGGAGCTTTCAATCATTTTGTTCCACATTATACAAGCTCTTTCCTTGCTAACTATTAAAAAGTATACTTTATCTGCGCCTACGCGGAAGATCAACGAGCAATTTTTGTTTCGCCGAGGAAAAGGAATGAACGTATTAATCTTACCTGAGAAATGGGAAAGTTATGATGATTATTTGACCATGATGCGAGTTATCAAGATATTAATGTTTTCTGTTGCGTTTAAAAATGATACTATGGTATTGTACACGTTTGTACTTATTACATTTTCTCAAATAAGATAATTTAATTTTTTCAATTTGTCCTCATTCCATTCGATCTTATGATTTAGTTTCGTAGATGCATTAATAAAAAATGTTCTCTTTACTCTTGTTTCATTCAACATATATATTTGCATTATTACATTATATATGCCATCAGTCACTTAAAATATATATAACACATGCATTCCATTAGTATATTGATAAATATAATCGTTCCTTTGTCAATAATGGAAAATAATATTAAATGTAAGGTAACGTTTCCCTTAAAGCAGTTGAATTCAAAATATCAAAGGGCCAGTCTAGTAAAGTATTTCACAATCAAATACTATATTATATTGATCGTTGCAAAATTATTAATGTTTAAATCAGAGGAAGAAAGATGTGTATCTTTTAATACATATATTAATTACTTGCGCAAATTGAATTAAATATGCTCACGAGATGAGCAAATATTGATAAAACCGGATGTACGTCAGTTAAAGGAAGGTGGATTCAGTAGATCATTTACATATTTATTACGATGCACTCAGTCCACGTCTGTGTTGCAAAAATCGTATTAAAACATCTAGCGTTGAGCGATGTTCGTCTCATTAAAATGACGTATGGCCAGCAGCCAAATCTGCCAAACTCGTGCCGTCAATTTAAGCAAGGCCCTAAAATACGTAAATTTCTAACGCATTTCATTGCTAATACTCGTCCATTATTTACTCTCACAAGAATTTCATATTTCCGTTTCAAAAATATACACAATGCACTTTACATTTATAATCAAGGATAGAAGACAATCGGTTGTAACAAGAATTTTCTAATAAAATATTGGATTCCTACTACTTTGAATATTAATAAAAAGTAATTGATACGCGTCATAAAAAGGATACTTTATTCATTAATGAAGCGTATGAATGAAAATCTCATTGAATGGGTATTTTATTTATCAATATAAATGCTTTTAATTAGTAATATATTTAATATTGTGTGATTAGAATTATGCGACACATGCAATTGGTGTACGAATATAGGTAATTGCGGACGAGTTATAAATTATGAGTAACGTTTATGCATTTTAACATTTTCTCGCGCGGTTTTAATAATTAAATCGACGTTACTACTTTAATTCCATAAACAGTGGTGGCAAATGTAAAATATATTGATCATGAAACTGAATCATTACATTGATAAAGAGGGACTAAAATGTGCAGAAGCAGGTATTTTGCAAATTAAATACCTGTATTGTATGCACAATTGTAATTAAAAGTTTTTCGTTAATAATTTAAAATGAATATTGCAAACTGTTATGTTTGTCAATTAATTTTCTTTATCGCGGAATAGTAATATTTTGTGTGTTAGCATTTCAGTTTAAAAGTCACGCTTAAGCACAAAAAAGTGTAATGCTTTTTTTTGCATTACGCACGCATAAAAAAAAAAAAAAAAAAAAAAAACATTTTCACGCATGCATTTGTTTGCAACAGCAGCCTTGAAGTGCGACGCGACCCAGCTCGTTCCATCGTCTATAAAATTCCATCTGATTCATCGCGTGAACGTGCGGAACGCGACGCCGCGTTATTTTCCTGGCGCCGGAAGGGGGAGAGAAAATTTTCTTTAATTGCGAATGAGCAGGAACGGGTTTGCATTTTTACACACGCAGAAACATTTTTTTTGTCTTATCTCAAGAATGTCCAAATTAAACTCATAATTTGCGTCTTTATATTGGAAATGCAAATGCGCGAATTTACATTTTCAAAAGGTCCGATATTATTAAAAATGCATCACATTTTTATACATCTCAAATCCAATATATTTACACGTACAATTTTTATGACAGAGTCGCTTTAGAGGTCTCTTAAAAATTGACCTTGAATTCGAGATGCTGCTTTATGCTTCGAGTTATGTAATAAATATTCTGTAAAATGATGAGATGGAGAATGAAAAGAAAATATCATTATGCTTTCAGAGATAGCTGTAACCAAATTACGAACAAAATATTGTTTTTCGCTCAGTAAATGTAGTTTTATTAACAATAAAGTTATTGGCCAACAATTTGGTCAGCGCGTAACGATGTTTTCAATGTTTGCCAATAAACAAAAATTACACTCTTTTTTCCTACGTGTACTAAAATTTCTATGATGTGGCAACTAAATACAAACATCCGACAGTTTCCGATATTACGTATTGAAACCTAGATTTAAGTAAAATAAAAAGAAACAATAAGTTTTAACGTGATGTAACACGTATGGGAAAAATCCGTAATTTTCGCGTTTTGGTGCGTTTCTGGGCTTCTGGAATTTTCTTGAAATCATAAAATCATGGGGGTGGGGATGGTGCAATTAATCTTCCTAATCGTCGTGTTGATTAGGCCCATTCTTTCTTTCTTTAATAATTTTGAGATGATTTCATTTCAATAAATGCTGTCAAATTTGAAACGAAATTAAATTGTCCTTTAAGCCATTTTATAAGCCTTAAGATATAAATTTACGTGCGCGGAAAGGACACTTTGGTCATATTTGAATCTCAGCACTTTTTTATTAGAGTAGTAAATTTTGGATTAACTGCGTACATCGTTAATACTTACTAAAGTTAGATCACCGTGGTTTATGAAGAAAAGAAGCTTATCGCAAAATTATTATCGCCGATCCAAAGATTTGGCGCTATTTATCGTAACTTTTTAATAGATTTCTGAAATTCTTATAGCTTAACTCAGGCAGCTGTTGCTCTTTCAGAGTGAAAGAGCAGGTTTCTAAAAAACCCTGCGCTTCCGTATTTATTGTTTCGTATTTAAACAGCTTCTGTGAGCTTAAAAGCTTATTATCGCGCAAATTGACGTACAGCAACAATCAACCGTTTACGTACGAATTAAAACTCAGAAATGGTCGCAGCTCTAACTTTTTCAAGTGAACTTGTGAGGCTTACTTTTTCCTTCGAATATTTTCCGATACATCTGGAATTTAATTACTAATATAAAAATAAATAATGTAAAACACACGACGAATGTGAAAGTTTGCGAGGAATCGATTAAACACCATAACTCCAGCTTGGTGTTATTGAATGCTTGGTGATATTGAATTTTTTGTACGTTTACGAAAAATGATCGTTATTCAATATCAGATTGCGTTTATTTGCCAATGTGGTTACATTCGCTTTTTAATGGCTTTTTATCAACAAAGTCCACCTTTAATTGTTCCTGGAGAGTTTTTTTATGAGCTTTTGATCGAAGGCGAGATACGTGCGTTCTGTTTACATAGTCATGCATTGATATTCCGATGTTTACTGTGGTGAGTTATAAAAAAGTATTATGAGCTTTTAATGATCATTACTGGCTTTTTACGAGATTTAAGTCGTGCCTTAAGCAGCGATGACTCTTCAATTTCGCACTCCCATAAACATCTTTACAACTCTCATCTAATTAGTATTCTTAGTCTTTATTGCTACTCAAGTAATTATGTAAAATGTCCTGTTAAAAGAGCCCTTAATTGGGGACGCACTCGTTCGTCTGGTCATATCGATGTTTGTCAAGCTAATGATACTTAAAACAATATTATGAGATTTTCAGTTACGTCTGTGTATGTTTAGAGATATAATTATAGATTATTTAGAGATGATTTTTATGGATGTTGTTAATATTACCCATGACATGCGCAATTAAAAAAAAAAAAAAAGAAAAAAACGAAAATATGATTTATTACGAAAATGAATTGCCATTATAAAATGAAACATCTTAAATAAATAGAATAAACCTCATGTTTATTCAAATTATACTCGGCAATTTGAAGTTTCCTGAGTTCCAATGAACGTTACACAAACGCAAACTTTATTTTACTTTAAGTAAATGAGAGAAATAAAATTTATGTTGAATAAGTATAGTTTAATAAGAATATTGCACAAGAAAGACACACTGAAAATCTCTTTTACTGGAATCACATCTGTCAACTTGAATAATAAATGTTATCTTGTAACCCGATAAAATATCTCCGATATTACTATCTCCTCAGAATAATATTTTCGTCTTATTCTATTTTAATAGTATAACAGAGACGTCAGAATAACGTTCTCTTCACTATAAACATCGCTTTCTATTCCGTTAAAATAAATAACAAATACAATAACAGCCTTACATTAATTAACATTTCAATGAGTTATTTTCAAAACATGTTTATTTAAGGATATTAATTGGTTTCCAGGATATAATATTCAATAATTTAGGTCACATAAACACAATTTTCCAATATAGTAATATTGATGCACGTTACAGTAATAATATTTTCATTACGACATTCCACAGCAATTTTTTAATTACTTAGAAATCAGCAAATGTTAATATTAAATGTAATGTTATCAGTAAAATAGAACATCGTTATTGTGTGGAAACAAAAATTATTTTATCATCCATTACATTTCTCATTATGATTTCTCATAAGCAATCTCAGATGGGAAGTGAACAGTAAATTTACCTTCTAAACACAGGGTTGGCAAGCTCTTATCAGTAAAGCCCGATACATGAAGCTTTTGGTCGTCAACTTAGAATCGAAGTTTGCGTGATAGCAGCGCGACGATTACCGTGACGCATGGCGAGAGCGTTATACGTACAGAAGGATCGGATTGCAGTCGTCGAGGGTCAAGCCGGAAGCTCCTGCTTCCGATTAATCTTTATTAGATTTGCTGCCATGTCTCAACTAGCAAACCGCTCGTAATCGTTAATTATTCTTTTGCTTTCACGACGACAGCAATCACGCGACTCGTGTACAATGCACTCTGCATGTTATTAATGATTTGTTTATAAGCGAAATTTTCTCTCACTCGATCATTAACGTAATTAGGTTTTCGTGTAGTCAGTCTTATCATCGGCATCTGCAATAATTGCCAACAACTATCGCTATTCATTTTATCACTGCAATACAAGGATCCGCACGTGAAAGTTCAATTGTATGAAAACATTGTATATTCGCTTTGAAGTAAAGACCAGATTATTGAATATCCATTAACCCATTTTTGGCCGGACCTCAAACATCACGTTCTTTTTTTACAAAAAAATTGTTTTACTTACATCGAAATGTAGACAAAAAACATGTAGACAAAAAACAACATAGATAATTAAGAATAATTACAATAAAAATTGTGATAATTCAATTTAAATCGTAAATTTAAATGCTTGGGATTTCTTTTTGGAAAAAAGTTCGAATTTAAGTTCCTCAGCTAATATGAGCATAGGAAACTAATCACAGCTCGCTGTATGCAGTTAAAATGAAAAATTAAATCTCGATAATTGTATCGAAGGCTGCAGTAATATTTTCCTCGTGCAGTCGTGTTTTTGTTATTGTTTTTTACTGTTACTTGTTATAATTG
The DNA here is from genome assembly GCA_022817065.1 of Probaryconus sp. ZL-2020. Classification (NCBI taxonomy): domain Eukaryota; kingdom Metazoa; phylum Arthropoda; class Insecta; order Hymenoptera; family Scelionidae; genus Probaryconus; species Probaryconus sp. ZL-2020. The sequence goes on from JABFQA010000073.1 coordinate 9,974, forward strand.
CGATCCCATCGCGAATAGAAACGAATTGCGGAAACAAAGTCTCCGGCAGTAATTATTGATATAACTGAGCACGCATTGTGCCGTGCATCGTCCGACTTCGGTACGACGAATTGCACGCGGACGTGCGTTAGTCTGCAATTTCTATCATTACTCTCAATTACCGATGTTCATTTCTGGTGCACGGAAAAACTTAACTGCGAACAATTCCCCAACCGGCATACTCGACAAGTGTTATTGAACGACGACTTTTTCAGCGACGTCGCTTTTTTAGCACAATTATATCTCTACTTACTCAAGAGGCACTGAAAACCAATGACATAATTATATTGTCGCTTTAGTTGCGTGTGCGAATACGACAAAGAAGATGTTATCTATATAAACTTACGTTCATTTACTTACGTTCAATTACAAATTTTTAACATCACTGAGAAAAAAGAAAAAATCTTGTAACGATACAGCAGCTACATTTAATGATGCGTTACCTTAAATTTTGGCTATCTCAGCCTTATTTTGCCTTAAAATCGATTTTTTAGTTGCGCCATCTGCATTTTGTAGAATAATTTGAAATTAATTTATTTTCTGTAAAGATAATTTAATAAGAATGAAAATTTAGGAGATGACATTAAGGTAGTTAAGCTTATACATTCATAATCAAAAATAAAAATAATCTTAAAAGCAGTTTTTAACATTTTTTTATTATCAATTATGAAAATCAGTAATGTAACAATATAAAAATTATGTAATTAATCAAAATCTGCTGAATTATTTATGAAAAACGTGGATAGTCAGTTGAATTTTTACAGCTGACTGTACTTGTTAACCAATCAGATGTCGTTTTTCCATTGTATCCAACTTTTATCTGTTTATTTTTTGAAAACTATACAGACAATATGTTTCAAATTTGAATATGTTATATTGTATGACTAAAACTACAATATATTAGTTTTTCAAACAAATCTGACTTTTAGTTTGATTTTTATAATGAGAAAACTATGTTCACAAAAACATACTCCATAAAAGTTAATGTAAATTATGTGCCTGAAATTCTCATCGATTAATTCATCGAAGTTAGGTTTTGCAGAATCTTTAGTGACGTTAGTTTTTGCAATTTTTTTCCTGAATGTTAGTTTTTACAAATATTTTAGTGAAGTTCGTTTTTGCAAATTCTTTAGTGAAGATAGTTTTTGCAATTTTTTTAATGAAAATCAATGTTACAGATTTTTTTTGCAATTATTCGATTAATTAATCGATGAGAACTTCAGACACATATTGTTATCATAAAACATATGAAATCGTCGTAATAATAAATGAAAATTGAATATGAAAATTGCAGCTTCTCGAAAGAGTGAAAACGCATTTTTCCTCGATAACGAAGAAAAGAAAATTGAAAGCACAATGAACGAAGGCACACACGTCACTGCGCTCTTCCAAATGTTTTATAAGCGTTTCAAAGTTTGATGATTCAATTCCGCGCGTTTGTACAAAGGAGCGCCGTTTCATCATAAAATGTAACGCGATATAAAAATTGTTGAACATGTTATTCGCAACAAGCACCGCAGAAATTGTAGGATAGCTTTGTACGATAACATTGAAATTGTATCCTCTTCATAAAAAAAAAAAAAAAAAACAGTTACTGGAACTACGCGTTTCAGCTTAACTAAACGACGTTAAAGTTAGTTGCCGTTGCCGGGACGCACAGTTAGAATAACAACATTATTACGGCTACGTTTTGTAATTACACTCCGGACCGGGGTTTGTTTGCGATTTGCGTCATATACCGGGCAAACGCTCATTGCTTATGAGCACGTGTAAATGCCCCCGATGCTAAACGCATTTCAATTAAAGCTCCTTTTCCATTTAAATTCCGACAGGGCGCTCGTTCGGCTATCGCACGTTTTTATCTGATTAGGTCATTAGTCTGATTTACGATTTGATTTATTTATATAAAAAAAAAAAAAAGACTAAGAATTAATGCAGTTTAGTGTTTCCAGCAAAATAAGGCAAACAGCTGTTTATATTTTGACGTTTCTGAAATAATGGAAAAACAAAAAAAAAAAAAAATAGAGAATCAAAGAGAAATTTAATTTTGAGCAACAGCACAGTATAACAGTGTCTTAAATTTCGTACCACCGTTTCTATAATTTATTAATTACATCACACGTTCGTATCTTTTCATTTTAATTTCCTTTAACGACCTGTGAAAAATTAATTACGTACAATTACGTTAATCGACATATGTTTATGATTTTGTCAAGACACAAATAATAATAAAATTCTTGTCTCTTTGAAAGTGGAGGGAGTAAATATTTAATTAAACATAGACATCGCATACCGTAAATAGCGGGAATGAATTTTCCTACAAATAACTAAATTACTCACGACGAACGTGATTTCAATTTTAATTAAGAAACAGAGGTGGGACACAATTTACTTCAAATTTTTCTCTGCCTTTTTTTTTTTCCTGGGAATAGGAATCAGTTAATAACTTAATATAAAATCGTTGGATGGACATTTCGTAAAAATGCCATTAAAAGTACATTATTGTACGGAAATTTTCAAAAGCACGCAGAGTATAGCTTTAAACTTATCTCGTACTTTTTTAACAGCGAACGCATTTTCATTGTTTTAACTGGTATAATTAAAATGAAATTTGTCTTGAAATTGTTGATGGGAATTGAATTGTTTATTGTTAAAGTGACTGATCGTGTGCTGTTCACTGTCACTGTTTTCTTCAACGTCAACTAACTGACGATTCGTGACTTTGCGCCACTAAACAGTTAGACTAATTTACACATACAGTAATAAACAATCATTTCTATGATTTAAAGTAATCGTACGTTTAGAATACGAGATAATAATGGTAATTGGCAAATGAAATGAAATTAATTGAATTCAATGAAAAGTAACATTGGAATTGAAGGAAATAATATCATGACTATCGATATTGTTATTATTATATATAAAAATCCAACGACGTATTTCATACATTGTATAACGTATTGATCTGATGAGAGGGGAAGTTTATTTTCGTGTGTACAAATTAAATTTTGTTCATTTAGATTTTTCATTTAGATCTAAATTGTCAGGAAAAGGAAGCACAAATTTGTTTTCTGATGAAAAAAGAAACGTCGTCGAAATTATCATAAGGATGACATATTTTTTTTTTTTATGCGATAACAGAAAATTAAATTGTTTGTATGAAATGAAATGTTCTTGCAAAGAGATTGATCGATTGTCTTTGAATTATTTGAAGTCTTTTCTTTTCTTTTTTCTTACTCGTTAAAACCATTTATAGAATATGTTTTGATGTGAAATGTATTGAAAAAAAAAAAAAAAAATTTGAAATGAAAAGTTTCCATGAAATCAAAGCTTTCCATTGTTGATTAAGTGCATAATGACACAATTAACATGACGCCGTCATAAGATGTGTCAAACTCTGAGAGACACGCACGACGAAACAGGTGCGCGTTACTTTGACTTGATTGAGTAAAGCACCGACAGCTATATTTGTTCAACGTCATAATTGGATCACTTATTAATACAAGACAGAATGCTGAAACTGTTTGTTCGGCGCTTAGGCGCTTAATCTGGCAGCAAAATTGTTCAGACGCGTCACGAATTTGCTCTACTTAATTATAAGTGCGCGATTATTGAAAATTTTTCCGTCAATCTTGGAATCGTCACGTTTCGTAGTAGCATCGTCTTCTCATTATTTTTAGTCGCGTTCGGTCTTCTTATCAACGACATGTGTTTATATTTTCTAATCACAATATATTAATTGTTATTATTCTTATTTGCAAGCTATCGAAGAATCACACTTGATAAAGACATTCGCAAAATTCCATTATATTTTGCAATTTTTTTTTGGTTATTAATAACAATAATATGTAAATGGTTTTTGAAACGTGAACTTTGTATGTTTTTAGCTTTACGACTTTTAAATTTGATTATCTTCGAACACACATTAAAATTGATGAATCACAAGAGAAATGATCATAATTAAAGAATCTTTTAAAATAGTTGGTCGATTCTTTGGCAAGAATTATTATCATTCATCACTTCCTGTCGATCATTTTTTACCGAGAATAATAAAATAAAGATATAAAATTATCTCTTTATCAATGATATTATAACATGGTAAGTTGTTTGTTTTGCATTGCGTTTAAAAACAGCGGATACGTATATGCAATGTTTATTACTGATTTTATTTATAAAGCACGAATAACTGCAAAACGTAGTTGTTCACGTTTTTGCTTTCCATTTTCTTCGTAGGAATATTTTAAACCACGAATAGGGCACGTTAAAAATGCAATCGGCGTGTTTTCTTCCGCTAAATATTTCAACTCGTGCGAATGACAAATGTTTCACGAATGGAATTTGGTAATTCAATTTTTTAAAAGGCTTTGTCGCAAACTTTTATTGCTCCAAAGTGCAGGTTCGTTGTTGAAAGTGACAAAAAAGCGACAATCTATTTCCGTCTCATTTTATATCTCGAGTTGTAAAACATGCTCCATCATGTTTGCAAAACTGGATTTTCGATATCGTCTCAAATAAAACACGGTTTACAACCTTGCAAAATGCGAAAAAAATCTGCACAAGAAACAACTTTACATTATCCCAGGAAAATTATTTCTTCTTGAGTTTGCCGTTTTTCCTTTATTACTGGAGATTTGAAAAAAGGGTTTTTTACTGAAAATTATTTTACGAAGCTCAAGTTAGCAGACTGAGGTTCAGCGGACTGATTTAAAAAAAATGCAATTGTAACAAATTTAAAGTGTAAGCAAATGAGGAAATATGTGAGCAAAAGTTTCTTTCGTTTGCTTATTTTTTCAATAAATTGTATAACTTTTTTTTTTTTTTTTTTTTTTTTTTTTTTCTTGCACGTAGCAACTTTCATTTGCAACTTATCGCTGCTGAAGTTACGTAAATAACGCAGGTACATCACGTCGTTTACTCAGTGATCGTCGAGGAACTTCCGGTCTCTAGGGTATCGTTCACTAGCGGCCAATAAAATTGCGCCGTCACGATGCTTCAGTCACGTGACCTGGCACTAATGTTTTCGGATGATTATAGCCGATGATCATACGTTCCACTGAAAATTTACTGCGTCAATATTAAAAACACACGATCTTCGAGTTTCATTTCATCCATTGTTTTGCATCCTGGAGAATGTCATTTTTATGAAAATCTAATAATTTTTTTTGGATACGAAATAATTTGAAATAAACTTATCAATCAATTGTAAACGATTTGAAGAAGTTTTCAATCAAGTTTTTGTTTGATTCTGAAATTGATATTACTTTGAGAATAATATTTGCAATGGTAAATTAATAAATGAAATGATAGAAAAGGACGAGGTATTTATTTATTTCTTCAGTTTGTCAGGAAAGTAAGTGCAATTTGTGAAGATCGATTGCCATCGGTTGACAAGTGGAGGTGTACACGCTGGAAGATCTTGGCATTTAGAGTATCAATTGAAAAGATGATGATGTAAGTGCAAAAGTATAATCAAATATTGACTCTTGCGAGCGTTAAAAATAGTTCTTGTCAGGACCCTGACATCCGTCCGGAGGCGAAAAAAAAAGAACGGACAGCGGTGGTGCAATCGCACCACTCGGCACATTCGTCAAATATGTATCTTGATCTTAAAAACGAAATTAAATTTGAAGCGGTGAGCTAAAAGTAACTAATGCTTGCACGTAGCTTCTTATTTTTCTTTGAGATTATTGTTTTAGCTCGCGCACTTCAATAAATGAGACGAGGCTATTTCAAAGAAAACCTGAGATTCCTATATAAAAATCCACAATAAAAGTTACTTCAATAATATGCATGTTAATTGTATTTAATAATACAGTATCAATCCTAATAATAATCCAATGAGATTCAGGTATATATGAACAAGTACGGTACGTTCAATATAATTATCAAATGTAAATATAGTCCAGTATTTGCTTGTCTTTTTCACCGTCGCGTATTCTATTAAAGTAATTACAAGCAACAAATTTAGAATCATCCTGGCCACAATTGGATATCAGTTTATTACTATTTCATTATTGAAAGTGATATTTTGATTATCAAGTTTACGAATAATTTCAATTTCCAGGCATAATTTTTGAGCAATTTCTTTTTCACTATAAACTTATTTTGATCCTCAACAAAGTGAATCTTAGTAATTCTCTTACTATCGACAACTCGAGCAAGCCACGTGGACTTTTGATAAGCGGCTGAAAATACACCCTTATCAGGAGACGCTCGCGAAAGGGTGTTTTTCTTCTGTCGCGTCGTCCTAACGTGCATTTGTTTGTTAAAAGGGCACCACGGGGGGTGGGGACAGGGGGATGGGTAGGGGTGCTGCGGAAGAGTATTATGGAGGTGGAATCTCTCCTTCAGATCAATAGACCAAGGAAAGAGCGAGCGACGAGCACCACTGTCTGGGCATCGATCCTTCACCTCCCGCCCCCTCCCCCCACCCCCTCTTGCCTTTACATGCACACACCATTACGTGCCGTGGCTCACGCACACGTACGTGGCTTACTTTCCCTCGTGTCGTCGTCCAGCTTGTAGCATTTTATTTGCCTCGCTGTGCTCTCCCTCGTCCCTGCCCCGTCGCCCTCAGAGATAGAAACGTTTCCTCGACAGAGCTTTTCCTCCACTTCGTTCGTTTTCCCTTTCTTCCTCTCTTCCTCTTCTCGTCTTCCTTTGTGACAGCCAAACGTCTCGGTTTCATTCGCTTTCTTCGATCCTGCGACACACAATCGACGCAGCACGGCCTCTACACACGTGTAGACCTCCCTCGCAATTACATTTCCAAGGGAAAATAAAACGGTAAAAGACGCAGAGCGAGCGACACGGATTCGGTTCCGCCGTGTGCAAAACCTGCGACGGCAATAAAATTTTCTTTACCGCCCGACCAGCCGACAACAACGAAAATCTTATTATGCCTCGAGTGAAGACCAACCGACCGTCGACGCGTGTCTTCGGGGAAAGTGTCGTCAGGATTGGCTTTTCCACCGGACGTTTTAATTGCTACGATTAGTTGGAGATTATGACCGAAAGAATAGCTTTTGTGATGATTCAAAGGTTTCAATTTGAAGTTCTCAAGCTGCGTTTTGTAAAATGCGAATGATTGCGAAATACTGTAATTGTCTTATTAATTTTGACGATTCAATGAATTTTTAAAAGAGAAAAATTTTCAGAAGCAAAAATACCTGATCATTAAATGACAGAAATTATGAAATGACATATGAAAACTGGTAAAATATGTTCGAAAATCATTTATCCCGCTTCATCTAAATATGGAAATCAGTAGAAAATGTTCTGCGAGAATATGTAAAGTTATTTTAAAGCTTGATCGGTAGTTTAACTTTACCTTATGAAAGAGAAATGGTTTCCTAATTCTATTCAGGTATAGTCTGGCCATTAACAGACTATTCCCCTGAGATAATTGGATTATCTGACTTATCTTTTTTCATCATAGTAAACTGTACCAAACCGCAAACAAATGTCATGTCAAACGAACGAAGCTATATTTTGGAGAGAATAGCATGTCTCAGTTTATCGGTGCTTCCTATTACCGATTCGATGAATTAGATAATTTCTTTATCGATGGAATAATGGATTAATCAATATCAAATAACCAACAGTAAAAAATAGAATTAAAGCATATCTCTATCATTAATCTTCTAACAATTTTATGTATGTTTAATGTTCGTTAATTTTTCATTTTTGTTCTCAATTAACAGGTAAAAATAAAATTAATGATATTGAATTATTACTTTATCAAATTATATTGGAACGATTAAAATTTTAGGAAGAAAATAATCGAACGTTATAAAATTGTTATAATGACAATGAGAGACAGAGAATGGTTAGTGCGATTTAGTATACTTTAGTAAACAGTGGTCTCAGGGTTGTCTAATATAGGGCTGCTTGGGTTGTTCGCAAATAGGATCCATTTCACTGTCAAAAGATCATCAATTCGGAAATGCCAGCCTGACAACGCACACCAATGCTAGCCTACATTAACGGCTACCTAACGGCAAACCGTGCTTACTGAAAATCAATATCGAACAAACGATAACCCGCTTGAATGACGCCGACCGATAAGCCGGCTGCTAAATTATTTTACCTTGATTTTTAGCAGACGTATATTTCATTTCTTTATCGCTATCTGTTTTTGGGGTCTCTCCCCCATTAAGCCTTGATTTATTTCTATTTATTTATTTGGCGTTACTGATGTCGTTAATGTCCTTTATAAAAAAACGTTATTCGTAGGTAAAATAATTTATCGTTGTTATTATGTTTAAATTGAAAATAAAATTTTTTTATTTATAAAAAAGTGTTTAAATATTATCGCGGTCTTAATATGCACTTAAGTAGCGAGCGAAGCTTCAGGACGATTAATCTAAAGTCGGCTTATATTTATTGATTGATTTGTTTTTATCCTGCTGCGAATATTTGGTTCGTCGACAGTTTAAAGTCAATTTACTCTGGCAACTCGACATGTGGCGTGACTTATAATCCAATAAAGGGTGCCTAACTCTTTCTACAAAAGAGCATCGATGTGCAGATAACGTAAGCTATAATGTGAAATCGTTGAGAACCAAGACTTAACATCGTTATCTGCTTAAAAACACAAACTATCTGGATTGCAATTTTTTTGGCTAATTATTTAACATCGATTTTCTGAATCCGACTCAATAGTAAAAACTACAGTCCTTGCATTGTAACTAATTATAGTCAACTGTGGTCTGTCGTATTATTTTGTGTCAATAAAATAAGTTGAGTGCGAGCAAACATCAATATTTGTCCATTTTCTTAAACAAATATAAACATCTCTAGACAAAAATTTGCGATAAAGGTTGACCTATAAAATTCTATCCACGTAAAATCGTCCTTAAGAGATATCAGTAAATCGAAGAAAAACTTACCTCTACTCCGACCAGTGAACCTGTCCCGGAGAACATTGATCTGGTGCACTCGACCGAACTCCTCAAACATAGCTCGTAGGTCATTTTCGTCCATCTCCTGTGGAACCTGACCTACGAACATCTTTATGTTATCCGGGTCCGGCTTCTCCACACCATTATTGTTGATAATGCTGAAATCAAAGAGGACAATGAAATTTAAAAGAGCTGTACAATTAATTATTGCTCGGTGAAAGATTTTTGGGATCATGAAAAAAAAAAAAATATATTTGAAACCATAAAACGAACCACGAATGTAAATGCAAACAGGTAATACCAGTGTTAATTCGTATTCAAATGACGTTACAGCGAAGACGAGTGCGCAAAATACAAATGTAATTTCGCGAAATAATGAAAATAAATGCGCGCCTGACTATAGCCGACTTGTTTCACTTGAAGATAAATCGCATCCGTGCATAAAAGTTGCCAACTATCTTCACTTTCATTTAGTCTTCCTGTTACAATTATCCCCATAAATCTCGCAACATGAATTGCAAATTTAACTGCTCTATTGTTACATCGCGATTATGTTTAACCGTTCTAATATAATTTATTCGTCTTGCATTATTACGATCGATGCAATAACAACGTAATTATATTTCGAAAAACGTGTTAATTCTTTATTAATGAAACAATTGCGCCATTCGACAAATTGTTTCGATTTCGCGATTATTTTTTTTTTTTTTTGCAAAAGGCGAGTGACATGCTGTTTTTACTTGTAATAAAAAATGAACAGATAAATAATTTGTACTTTTGAATGTATAATATACTTTGGAAATAAAGTTTCACGAGAGCAAATATTGGTAATAAACATTTCAATTGACAGACGGCAGGATATATTTTAATAAATGGAATGTAAAATGACAAAACAGTGATTGAAAAATAATGTTTATTTTCATCCCTGTGCTTAAAATAAATAATTCCGACACGGTAATGATTTATTTATTATTAACGGGAATTTCAATGCCCTGGTGTAATACAAATGTCACGTGCAAATAATAAATGATTGCAAAATGAAAATTTATATACAAAACAAAAAAACGTCTATGAAAATTGTTTATAATTTTATTTTCATTCGTAACGATGCTACATTTTGTTTGCGAATAAACATTTGCGCCAACAAAGTATTCTTTGAAAGTTTATTTTTCGACAAAAAATTAACATTTGTTTTTTTCCCCGTCAATTACAAAGAACTCTTTGCCGGACTTTTAACGAGCCAATAATTATAATTTTTGATTTATTTCCATTAGGAGTAAAAGTCGGCATCAATTTAAGATGTTACAATTTGATGTTTACGAGGCACGTAAATATGTAGCTGTAATAACGTAATTAAAAAAGTACAACATTAAAGTTTATAATGACAAATAACGCGAAAAGGGTCGTAAATTTAATGTCAAAAATTAAATAGTAAATTATAGACATAATTTACGAACGCGCGATGAACAATAAATTTCTTAAAAGTTAAGCCGTGAAAAAACACTCAATTATAAAATAGATGTCATGGGGGGCCATAAATTTGCGACACGTTTTTCAAACAATTCTAATGACTGTTTAACATTCAATTATTCACCATCAACGATAAATTCCTTTACGAGCTGCTAAAGAATTTTTTATAATATCGTACCCCATAAATGTACCGTAAACAACTTTATCGTAAATACTAACGATCTGCAACTTTAAAATGCCTATCAAAATGTAATTTTTATTTTAACAAATAACAAATTCATTGTTAACGTCAGCTACTTTCCGTTTCGTTATGAATAACCAATGTCGGGGTATTTTATAACCATTGGTGTAATATTGTAAAAAAAACGACTATAACTATCGTTAATTTCACTAAATCTCGATCAACAAATTCTCGAACAACTTTAGGTCGTAGGAATGAATTTTCATTTGGCTAATGGTGAAATTTTTTTTTCCCGCGTCCGGGGGATTGTAATCGCGAAGTTGAAAGAGGTAACAAAACGTGAGGTAGTTCAGGGTTGAAGCGCAACGCCGGACAACAAGAGAGCAGAGGGTGTACGCGGTTTGCCGGTGGGCATGAGTTATGTGGACCGTTGAGTGCGGGTGGTTGTATGAGCGGAAGGCATTACCGTTTCACGCTACGGACGCGACGTTTGTTGTACCGTAAAATCGCGGCTTGCATAAAGTTCGCCGCTGAAATAGTATCCAGCCCCGCCCCGTCGCTTGCCTTGTAACGATAAATCTCATAACTATACGTAATATCATTCAGTCACTGGGTCACCACTCTTTCGAGAACAGTTTTGCAGTCTCATCCTTCTTAACGTCATTTGTTTCGATTACGTTATCAGAATTTTATAAGATTTTCTTCTCAAAATAAAGAAAGGATCAGGTTTATAAAGGATCAGGGAACTTTTTTGGAATTTTTTCTTTTGTCTGTAAACAATATTTAGTCGCGTTGTTAATAATAAATGTTGATGTTAACGAGAGATGATGCACCATTATGCAAATCACAGTTACCCCCTCGAACAGCTATTTTGCAGTTCGAAAATTTCATTCATCGAGTTTAGACTCTGACGGAATCGTAAACGAGAAAGTTCATATTATGCGGAATCCACTTTCGACTTCTAAAGAACGAAGCATAAATTCTACTGTGATTCATAGCTTCTGAACTTTTTACGCGGGCATAACATTCATAGTGTACATTTTAATGTCGTAAAAAAAAAGTACGAAATTTACATGCTGGAAAATGAGGAAAGCTTTTTTTTTTTCGTCCTCTCTTCCTCTCGGTATAATGTTTATTATTATTAGTTATTTGTTTGCTCTTTATGTGCCAGCGATCGTATAACATTTTCTATTCTTTAAGGATTATTTTTATTTTTTTCAATAAACATTTTTTTACGACAAACATTGTCTAAAGAAAAAAAAAAAAAAGGAATAAACAGCGTGAAAAGGAAAAGCCATGATTTATGAGCAGAGCGTCAATATTTGGTGTATTCTTTGTCACGTGTACATTCGTGGACAAAAGTATGGTCATTTGTTGAGGGGTTTTCCCATCGCGAAAAAGTACGAGATAGGTCAGTCTTCCTCCGAAAGGAAGATGTGAAAAATGGCGGCAGCTGGATGACGAGGAGAGTTAAGGATATCTTTTTCCCTTCTTCGTCTCGCAGTTTATCGGCGCTTGTCCCTTTCTCGGGGAGTAATATATGTGGCGATTCCGCTAAGTTACCGGTTTCGGCGAACAATGGTCTCGGGGAGCATCGTTTCTAGCGACTCCGAAACTTCGCCAATATTTCAGAAGCCGGGCGTGATGGCGAACGGCCCGGCCCGGCCTGGCCTTTCTCACAAGCGCCGTATAAACGCCTCTCCGGTGACCTTTTAATGCTCACCCGTGAGATCGCGATTCAACTTCGCGCCCCAGAGGAAACCACCCTCGATCCTCGCCTCCAACTAAACATTGTTGCGTCCACCGGAAGTACACGTTTAACGGATCTTCACTTTCTTGACAATTCGAAATTATTTTTTCAATTAACATGGAATTCAAAAACCAATCGTCCTACAATTATACGAAGTTGTTTCATTTTTTATACTCCCTAATAGAAATGATCTGGTAATTGGTTAATGATGTAACACTTTGTTAGCCAAATACTAGACTCCAGTCAATTACTTGTTGATAACTGGTCAGTTTTTGGCTAGCCTCTAGTATTTGGCTAACAAAGTGTTACATCACTAGCCAATTACTAGACCATTTCTATTAGGGCTGTTCTTGTGTTAGATTGAAATTTTCAAGTTGCTGTAAATCGAATATAAGAGAGAAAAAAAAAACAACAATTCATATTTTCTTGCAATCAAAATAACATTAAAAGATTTCCTTTACATTGTAGCACAATAATTTTCCTGACAAATAAACTCTGCTTCAAAGAGCCCAACATTCTCTCGTCTCCCTCGTAACAGCGTTTCCCTATTTGTAATACCACGGCGTTTCAATGTGAAAGACATTCGTTCCCCCCGACAGAACGTTAACAGGATTAAAAATATATTTCAAGTCATTGAGCGTCAAAACGTTGCCTTCCTCGAAATTACATTTCTTTGTTGAGAATATTTTTCTTAATTTGCGCTCACCTCGCGCGCCCCTTGATGAACACAATAACTCCTTTGCAGCGGATCCGCAGAAACAGGCTGACTTTTGTTTATTTAAAAATCAATAAGTCAAGAACCGAGGCGCGTTTCATTTGACACAATAATAAAGGTGGCGCCAGAGTGGCTTTGTCACACGAGAAAGTACATCGTTTAATGAGAAACACCAACTGGAAGACGAACGAGGAATCATTGTATTTTCCTACCGCGCCTTTATTCTTGACCCCGCGAAATGTCGGGTCTCACAATAAAAGACGTCATAAAAATGCACCTGAAATTAATTACGAAATGCAGATTGCGTTGCGAACCAGTTTGAAAAGTTATGGCGTCGAGAAGTGTTTTTCTTTTTCTTTTTTTTTTTTTTTTTCAAGGAATTCATTAAACAATTTTTAATTATTCAGAACTCAAAATTGTTAAGATTTATGGTATCCAGGTTTCTGAATGAATTAATTGATTTATCACTAATTTCTTATTGTGTTAAATTAATTAAACAATACTCTCGACAATGTCAATCAGTCATTAATAAACAACCACATCCACTTCAGTCACAGTACGTCATTAACATTTCAAAATAAATTGAAGAAGCCTATCCAGCATGATCTAATCAAAATCTTCATTTAAAATTTATCGATCGCCAACGGCTGTGATAATTAACACTCTAAACATTTGAGATTGTTAATTTTTTTTTCCCTAAACTCTAAAATACTGAACCATTTCAGAGGCGAATAGAGACAGAGCTTTATGAATTAAACAAATTTCAAACTCGGTGATGAATTTTTAATCAACCAAGTTGTCCGATGTAAATTATTTTAGGAAAATGTAAATCACGTCTCGGACTATTATTTATGAAATCCCGAACAGTTTCATGTTACATAAGTAAGATGAAATACACGTTAATCTTCAAAGTTGTCGTGTGGGCAAAGCGTTACCGGAAACTGGTTTCTCAGTGGAGCCAAGCGCAGGCTCTCGCTCACGGCGAGAGAACACATGCACGTAACGTCGTTACTGTGTTTATAACGGGGTTAGAGAATCCGCCACTTACACCATACGTTCTACAGAAACGCTTCGCCTTTATCAAACGGTTATAAGGATTACGTCCTTCTGCAAAGAATTTCCTATTTTTCTCACGAAGTTTTCATTAATGTTGTTTGCTGTTTAAATTTTTCATGACCTGGTTTTAATTTTTTTTTTTTATGCAATAACGATAAATAACCGAACGAATTATAAAATTTTGTTATTATATGTGAAGTTTTGTTCGAAAAAAAAAAAAAAAAATGAATGAATAAAAGGAGCAAGACATTGAATGAATAAAAGGAGCAAGACATTGAAAAATACATGGTCCTGTTAATTAGACAATATTTCATCTTTATTACTTCAGAACCATTCTTATCGTAATGACATCGCTTGTTATTAATTTGCCTTTCACGTGGGAGACTATTATGTAGCGCCGTAATGTGTTGGAAATTCGAAACGCAGGTGCGCGAGAATACGAAATTCATTATGGCTGCTTTGCTCCTGCAGTCGGCCTCGAAATCGTTCAGACTCGATTTCCACATTTACTTAACATTCTCGTCTCCGCGAGAGGCAACGAAATCGAGGGAGGGGGGCGGGGGGAGACAGAGTCAACTTGCACGAAGAATCGAAACCCTGACGAACGAAAGGAAACTACCCTCTCACCCGGCGAATAAGAAAGGCCCATTCTTCGATATTGCCGACATTGAAATGCTCTCATTAAGGGCTATTTATCCGTCCTATTCTTCCCTTTCCATCTTTTGATCGGGATTCTTATATCCTTCATTATTTTGGGATATTCGACGGGGTAAGAAATATTGGGGATAGTCAATTCGAAGGGACTCGTGAAATCCGGCCGAAGAATTCTGATTAAAAAAGTGCTTTGATATTTAGAATATTTTAAGAATAACCTCGACTTATTATCAAGGGAGAAATTTTAATGAAGTTTTAATGAAAATATAAATTAAACATTATCCTGTAAAATTCATTAAAATTAAGACGAGGTAACACTGTAAGACACACAACGCAATGTCATTGCTTTTCTCTATTAACAAAGGATATTTGATCATCGGGAAGCATAATGAATATGAATATGAAAAGTCGTAGAATGCCCTGATGTTATATGCATTTATGTACGTAATGTTTTATAGGAATACGTGCAAATAAACGTGAACGTACATTTCTCAGCACAGTTGCGTGCCGATTATTTGTCACGCTGTGTTCTTTCGTATAAAAAGCAATCATACATATCTGCTGTTACTTTTTACCGGGATTTGTTATGTCATTTGTCAGAGTTCCTGACGTACGAATGATGCAGTTGACATTTTCGTATAAATGACATTTTTAGAAAACCCTGTGAAAGAATTGCCATCAACTCATTATTATTGTTCACAGTACACTATTAATAACCAAAGGAACTATAAATAAAAAATCTTGTGTTACATTCAAAGATTATTCGAGATATATATATATAAAAAAAAAAAAAAAAATCAATTCCCAGACTAAAGATATCAGATAACAATTCGAAA
This sequence comes from Probaryconus sp. ZL-2020, assembly GCA_022817065.1. Classification (NCBI taxonomy): domain Eukaryota; kingdom Metazoa; phylum Arthropoda; class Insecta; order Hymenoptera; family Scelionidae; genus Probaryconus; species Probaryconus sp. ZL-2020. The sequence continues at coordinate 25,578 of JABFQA010000073.1, forward strand.
TCACCCCATCACCCCATTGCAAATTGCAGTACAAGAATTCAAGCAATGAAATTGAATCGTAATTCCAGGGCATTAACTTTAAACCTAAAACAACGTTACACACGCCACAGCTAATGCCGACATCCGTTATTACAAGCATTTATTCAAGGAGTGGAAGGAACGGAATATCTTTAAAAGCGACGTCGGTATTTGATCTGGAAGAAGTCTAGCGTAAAGCTGCTGTATGCACGAAAGAGTAGAGACGAGACTACTAAAGGAGTCACATCACAGTCACCCATTTGCGTACGTGACTGGACGCCGTTTACCTACTCGACATTCCAAACACTCAAAACTTGAGTTAATCGTCGGAGCGAAAGCATTTACTCTGCGGTGAAAGACGAAGGGAGAAAAGCACGGCCGCGACACTGCGACAGAGCGAGAGCGTCGGATCACAGTTTATCGTCGACAAACTCATCTGAGAGAGCGACGGTTTTGCCATTTCACCGAGCAAGAACTGGGTCGGTTTGAAGCGCGGCTGCCTCCACGCCGATGCACTTGGATTCCGACTGTTTCTGATCTCGCCCATCGACTGGATTCGAAAATCATTCCCCAGTTGTATTTTACATCACGCGACTTTACACGTCGCGACGTGCTCGCTCGTAATAAACCCCCCCCCCACTGGACTTTGACAAACTGGCTAACGAGTCCCTCACTCACGGTAATCAGACGTGCGCCTCCGAGTGCAAACTTATCTTACCATTCTTTGTCAATAGATACGACGAAACTCCGGGTTATTAATTGAAGGACTTTGTTTGATTTGTCCAGACAGAGATTTATCCTGAAAAACAGGATATATTAAATGTTGGCGTTAGGTAAATGTGAGTTTCAAAAATGAAATGATCTGAGAACTCTTTTCGGTTATTAATTAAATAATAAACTAAAGGAACTTACTTATTAGAAAAATATCTTGTGTTTTCAACAAAAGAATGGTTACCATAACAAGCGGTAATTACTTAAAGGAACTGAAGTTAACTACGACAGAATGGAGGGCGATTGGGATCGTAAAACTTCGTCGCCTGTTCAATGTAAATGCGAGATAATAATGTTCCATGGGGTTGGGGGTCGGAGCATCGGCAATTGCCAGCGAGCGCAATTAATTTCGTTGATTATCGCGACAGCCAGTAGGACGCGGATCTGTTTTTTCGCTCCTTAACACATCCGAACCTGTTATCCCTCGGCTTCGTCGATTTGTTAAAAATCATCTCATCAGCGCCCATCTCGTTAGCAGCGGGCGGTTCGACGAGCCGTAAAACAGAGACCGTCTGGACTAAATTGAGCGAACGAATAGCGCCGACCAATCGACGATAGAGCATGCTGGTGGGAAGAACACTCGAGGAAAAGGGTGGTTGACAGAGACGTAGGTATAATGGGATAGAAAAGGCAGGGGAGTGGAAGGAAGACCGAGAAAGTGGAAGAGAAAAGCACTTGGCAACAAGCGAGGGGGTGACCGGGGGTGAGGGGTAGGCGATAGGGGAGGAGGGGGAGGTAGGACGACTTGTCTCAGGGACAAGGCAAACAATTATGGGTCGACACCATCCGCGAAGCAAGACGGTGTCGAATGTCGTATCTTTTTGCCATCGGATCCCACTGTGCCACCCTCTTCGTTACTTCGTCGACAAGGATATTCTACTTCTTTTTTTTTTTTTTTTTTTTTTTTTTTCTGACGTTGCCACAATAAGGGCGAAAAATAGTACGCTTGCGAAACGCGACAAAATATTGCTTTCAATATGGTAGCGGGGCTACGCTTTTGTCTGTTTTTGTTTTTTGACTTATTCAATAAATGCTCGCTACCTTTTCCGAGGATTAGGGAATAGTGTTTTTGTGCTTTGAGGATTAACTCCGTTAATGGCGGATAATTGCTTCGGGATGGCGGGAACATGATCAAATAGTTTCTTTGTTCTGGCGACGATATTCGTTAGACTTTGTTTCGCCAGGTTTTTGTCGATTGAAAACAAAAAAAAATAACAAAGGATGTTATTATTGCAATTATTGTCAGTGTTGAGAATGATTGTCAAGGATAAATTGTATCTTAGAAATGAAATAAAATAAAGAATTTTTGATTAGGAAGGACCGGATGAAACGGAGCAGTCTCAGATTTCGCTTAGGTGAAATGTAACAAAACCGTAATTACTGCGCGAGGGCCCAGAAAGTTGTACAACTCGATTTCACGTCCTAACTAATCGCGTTAGCGAACATTTTGAACCATACGTTTGACCTGTCGCCAAATGTCGCCTGATGAATTTCAACCACTTTGTTATGAGAGAAACATGGGAGTTTTATGACGAAACATCGGGGATCAGTAAAATGCTTACAAATTACAACTATATTTAAAATTGGCCTCTCTCGTCGTTTAAAATTTAAACGGAATCTCTTTATATAGTTTTAAGACCAAGCGAAAGAAATAAAATGGCCAATTAACATTTCAAGTGCCGCGGTGCCATATTTCGAAAAGCTCATGTCCATTAACCGTGAGAGACACTCGAACTTAAATTTAAATTTATTTCGAGACAAAAATAAATTTAACGACAATCAAATGTCAGACCTACTGCCCGTTCGTGAAAGCCGTAAATTCGTCAGTCATTACTTCGATTGCCAAAGAATTTTTGTAACGAGGACGCGCAGGACCTGCTATCGAATTGACGGAAAAAAGAGCTGACCATCGAAATAGTATGTGGGTCAGTTTTACAAAAGAATGTGACTCGACGGAATGAACCCAGAAATTAATTGCTGTTTCTGTCGTTTTAGTCATTCAAAAAGAATTTTATGCAAAATAATTTTGTTCGAAAGGATTGAATTTAAATATTCGATAATGGAAGGAAAAGTTTCAATCTGGCGAAATACTGAAATGTTAGGAGGCTCGTGAAAATATGAATCAGAAGAATAAACATAAAAGTATATCTTTTTTTCCGGGCCGCGTCCGTGTGGTTCTGCGGACTCGGCGAAAATGTCTGAACTCGAGCGCGGAGAAATCGAATAAAGGCTCTATCCATTGTCTTATTCGTAGGGCGGTTTTGGAGAGCACTTGAGGCGGGTCAGAATTATGGACATCGCGTCGCAGTAGCTTTCGCTTTCTCCAGGAAAAAAAGTCGACGAAATTGGAATTGCTCGCGACGTATCCTTTAAACTCGGTCTTGCTGCGGACACGAACGTAAACTCTAATAGGACGATAAAGTTGCCTGGTATTCCGTCGACGTAGACGCGAAATGCCGTTCCTTTGCGATTTACGCTCGTGCTGTACAATACAAGATTTTACTTCATTGCCATCGATCGGTTCCCGCAACGGCAATACGAATCGGCGACGCCGAACAATTGTAATGCAGAGTCTGAACTCGATATTAATAGAAAAGTTACGGGACTATCGGAAAAGTTCCTTTTTCATGGAGCTCACCTCCTTGTTGTTAGTATTTCTCTGTACAAAAATTGACGTATGTGCAAAACATGTTACACTTGAATAATTGACAGAAATATAATGTTTAAAACACGTTCAAAATGTTAAAGGAAAAAAAAAAAATTGCAAAAATTTAAATGGAGAATCAAAAATATTGACACACAAATTGTGCATTTAAATAAATACATTATCAAATAATAATATATACGGAAACGCGTGGAAAATGAAATGGCGCGTAACAGAAATGCTTACTATTATTATAATTGAAAACTGAATAAATGAACGCCGAAACTCTAACGTCATTATTAACCAAGAATGATGATTTTCAGTTGACGCAATAATAATGGCAACAAAACGTCAAGCAATTATTGTTATTCGATTTGCGATTGTTTCCATTTAATAAAGTCACGATAATTTTGCGCTTAATCACTGACCCGGGTTCCCGCGGTCGAAATTGAAATATATTATAAAATAATTATTTGATTTTCATTAGAGGAATTGTCGATGAGCTTTTCAATATTAAAATCCAGCAGGTCGTAACGATAACGCTTTAGCATTAATTTCTATTAACGATTCCCAGCTGTTCTCAGTAATTATCCAAGCATCTTTGATGCGGCTCTACTTTGCGCATAATTATTTATGCACAAATGCGATTCCAGTTTAGTTCTCCCAAAAGCAATCGGCGTATTTTCGTTTACCCTGTAATCATATGAATGAGCGTCGAATGAATTTTCATTGGTCCCTAGCTGCGAATAAGTCCCAGGTTAAAAAAACTGTAATGAACGTAATTCGAGTTGTTGCTCCCGAAATAATGATAATGCCGCGTATTGTATTTTCCGTGGCTTGATATGCGATATTCAATGTGTCGCTGACGGCGTGCTGCGGCAGCTGGTTTATAGGGTAATCGCACGCATGGTTTCGGCAAATTTATTACAATGCGAGGTAACGGATGCATTTGAAACGCAGCTTGTCTAAAGCTGCATTCGATGCCACATCGATCCACGGACCACCACTTCAAAAGCTCTCGACCCATCTAATGGATTTGCACCTTTTTCATTGGATTCACTTAAAACAAATATCACGACATACCTTTTCCCATTTACAATTCGACAAGTAGAAATTTTATAAACTTTCAATAATTTCTCGTTAAAAATTTTCGTTGACGTTACTTTTCGAAACGAATAAAGTTCAAAGTGTACTCGTTACTATTATTTTAACCGTGGTAGCATTTCGAGGACACTAATTTGTGAAAAGTAATTACGTTTGACGTTTGAAAATCGAAACATCCGAGTAAGACTTTATACACAACGGAATACAATGATTGCATGACGTGTAACTATTTTTGCAGCATTGTGTAATGCGATTACCCATCTTTTGTCGAGGAAAATGGAAACATTCTTCTCAAGTTGAAAAGTCTTTTTAACTAGAATTGTTAAGGAAAGAACGAAAAGATCGAATCGACTTTTTTTTTTTTTTTTTTTTTTTTTT
>JABFQA010000074.1:0-30448 GCA_022817065.1 Probaryconus sp. ZL-2020
AGATAAATTTAGTAAAAAAAAAACATATTGCAATATAATACTTTAAAAGTATCTATTCTTTTCATAGATTAAAATAATAAATTTATAATTCTGACAGTGCTTCTTACCGAAAGATTAGTATTAACTGGTTAGTAGATAAAATACTAGTTTCATTATCTACATCAACAGTAAAATATGGAAAACGGTACGATTCACGTTAAGTGTGCTAATTAATGAAAATAAAAGCCCTGCCGCATTCAGAGTACCGACATTGTTACGAGGCGATAGAAATAGTTTAACGTCAAAATGTTTCGTAGCATTCATTTTTGTTAATTATACTAACAAAGGGGTATTTACTAACATACGATATAAAACTTAATTCTCTGGATGGAGTAATTTTAATTTTGTTGAGTATTACGTCCAATCGTATTTCAACAGTTAATATCTTTAACAAAAAATTCTCTTCGCGTACTTTTTGTACCTGAAATTGCAAATGGTAGAAAGAATTTATATTAAAATATATAACCCAGCGTTTCGTCGGGTGCGCTCAAAAGTTAACAAGAAATGTAAAGGGGAAAGTTTCAAACGTGTCTGTGATTTTACTTGCGCCAGCAAATAGTGCGAATAGAAAAGATTCTCGAGAGTTCCACCTGGTTGTCTTAGAAGTGAGAATGTTTCTATCCGCCACTGTAGAACAAACAAATCGAAGTGCAAGTGCATTTTTTGATATTATTTCTTACCCTTTTTCATTCTCAGTCATGACGATATTACACTGGAAAAAGTGCATACTTTCAAGCACCTTTTTTTATGATATAATAGTCTCATACCTTGTTATCCTTATTTCCTTTTTTTTTTTTTTAACTAAAATAAGTATCTTGACATGTTTACGTCAAAATACTTTTTCTGATTCTTAAACAAAATTGATACAGGAAAATATCGAATAAACTATAAAAAAACAACAATAGTAAACTCTAAGAAAATTTCGACGAGAAAATAATATTTGGGATTTCATCTCAACATGTTTATCGATTAAAACACATTTAAAGTGAAGTACAGCTTTTTCATTTTATGGCAGAAAACACTTTTAACAATTACGGAATTGTTTATATTATATACAGACAAGGTTTATCAGTTACAATATTGGTGTAGCCACTATGTGCCAACTATTTTGTTCGTGCATTTTTACTAACAGGAATGAATTGTTTTAAAATGATACATTGTTTCAATCGAACCATTTGAAATCAATTCTAACAAACGTCAAAACCAATATAAAAACTAGACACTGATATAAATTCTCTTATGGTGAAGAATGTAAGCTATTATGGTCCATAATGTGACACTCCACAAACTTTCAGCCAAGAGCCAAGCATGAGTATTCATCCGTCCAATTTTCCAATGAAATGGAAATATTTGATAGCACATTTGATGTCCAATGTACATGGCCAAAGCATTCATTCCTAGATAAAAGTCATAAATTCACATACAATATTTATGATTTAATATTGAATTACAAAAAAATTAATGAATCATTTACCAGGAATTCTAAATGGACCACCTTGCCAGACTTTTAAAACATCAATCAAAAGGTAACAAGCAGTGAATAATGTTAAATTAAAACACGTTGTGACGAATACAAAGGATAATGACCTGCAATAAAAAAATTGATTAAAACATATAATGTATAGAATATATGAGAACTTTGAAATTAAACAGAACAATAAAAATGAAGGAATAAATTTGTCTTACCACAAGTTTTTATTGACTGGTACAAGATCGCCAAAGTGAAGCATCGATCCAATGCAACCGAATATCAAAGCCCAAAAAAGCCATCTAATAACTCTAGCTTTCCAATCCGGATAGCATAATATGATTTGACCTGCTTGAACGCCCAGAAACGTTTGTATTATGGACGTTAAACAACCTAAAATAATAATACCACTGTTATGGGTAATTTCATACGATTAAATCGCTTTCATTCCTTTTTTTTTTTTGGAGATTTCCAATTTTTACACTAAAAATTACCTGCTGAAATCAACTGGTTTTCATTCGAATGTAAAAGACAAATACCAACTGATTTATATAGATTCATATTACAAGTTTACAGCATTAACTAAATTTGCTTGTGGTAATAATTTTATTGTAATTTGTTTTATATGATCCGAGAAATATCAGAAAAAGAAAGAAAAGTGAATAATTTTACTTGATTGCATATTCTGTAATACAATCAGAATGAAATAAATATGACTACCATAGGATGATATAGGATGATAAAAAATAACCCTTTTGGCAAATGAAAGGGAATAAAATATGACGACTAAACTCAAGCTCTAGGTGCATTCACGAGGACTCACCTAATATTCCCTCTGGATCAAACGGTAGAGATCCATATACTGTCACGATTTCCATGTTTTGATAAACATGGCTGAGGCCTAACAAATTTCTGTCTATATACCCTGCAGTTCCGCCACTGCAATTTGCATACTTACCATCGAAATGATTACCACCAGGGCCAATGTAACCACTTGAATAAAATAAATATTTAATGAGATAAAAAATTCAGTCACCAGGGTAACGTAATTTACAATACAATATCATCGTGATATTCATTTTCATTACTTAACACCTGACAACTGCATTTGGATTAAATTTAAATTTTTAGCATAAAATATTCGAAATGGTAAATTATGCATTTGCTAATGTATATGTTTAATTAAATTATCGATTATTGTTATTTCATTTCATGAACTAATTACAATTATTAATGTTTGATTGTAAGAAAGATAAACGATTGTTTCATTGTAATAACAAGAAAAGCTCATAGGAAATTAATTTTCAATGTTATGATTGCGTTAATAATTGAACTTACGTAGAACAATCGGGTATTGGTAGATGAAAAGTCAAACCATAATGCACGGCTGCGATGATAAATATTAGAAACCATTGTGAAAGCAACGCGCATATATCAGCAAATGTTTGTAATATGGGGTTCTGTAAATTAGATGCTAAATTAGTTAAAACTGAGTTGGTCCAGAAAGTATTCAATAATGGACCATTTCAGCTCGTTTATAATTCTTTGACAGAAATTTCAGAGAATAGGCAACTGAATTGATTCTAAAACAAACAAAAAACGAAACAAAAAACGTACCAAAATTTCCTTATGTTTCCTGTGAATCTTACATGTATACATCAAAGCGGTTATAATATAAGCAATACTGAATCGCTGCAGGACTCCAAATATGCGAATATTCTCTAACCGTGCGACCGTTCCTAAAGTATTCAGAGAAATTCCAACAAGAAACAGTAAAATACTTCTCTGTAAGTATTACAAAAGGAACAGGCATTATTGTAATAATAGCTTATTTACAACGTCGTTTAAACATTGTTCAACACATTTTTTTAATCTTTTCATGTCTTTTTTTTTCAGAATAATAAAAGCATCATATGATTAACGTTAATGCATTTACCGAAATAGAGGAAAAGATATTGCACGTTTTAATGTACCTTTTAATGATTCAATATTCAGTTTTTGATATAAAAAGTGAAATGGATTATTAACTATGGCTTTATTTATTGACACAGAAATTCAGTCAGTAATTAAAAGTTTATTACCACTGACAGTCTGTTTGTTCGTTTTATCATTTTTAGATCGAAATATCATTCATTATTTTTCAACATTTTATTAGGTTGTGATGTTAAATATTCATAATCGTTTCATTTTTATGTTCGGAATTTATAAATTTGAAGAAACATGAATTTGTTTGAAATTTAAACGTGTGAATGAATGAAAATGATACCTTTATAATGGAAATGGAAATAGTAAGTCGTGAAACTCCTCGCCTAAGCTGAGAAGAAAGTGATATGGGAATACATAAACCCATAATCCACATGAAGCAAGGAAAAACTAAATCTCCCATTAGAAGACCGTTCCATGTTGCATGTTGTAAAACAGGATAACCTCCAGCACCGTCATTTACAAAGATCATTACAAGTATACTTATACTGTAATACAAGCAAAATTGTAATGCATGAATTTTTAAATGCTCATGATAAAAAAAATTATTTTTAATTATACCCTCTGACTGTGTCAATAGAACAAATTCTCCTTTTTTGATTCCTGTCTTCTCTTGGCTGTACATTTTTCTTTTGATATTTATGTTTTACCATTTTCGTTAGCATTTTAATTACAGCTAACGTGGAACAAATAAATATAATTATCCCTAAAGAAATGTAGAGAGCTAAAAGGAAATGCCACAAATCAGATAATAGAACATACCTTGACTTAAATATATCTGAAATATAACTCGAGAATTGCTATTTCTAATATTCTTAAACTTACGTAAAAAAGAATTCGAAGGCTTTATCAACGTTTTAAGATCACAATGGTATTTATCTACGTTCATTTCATACAGACCGAAATCATCGAAACTGGGGTTCAGTTCACAATGGAAACTACAATAAAAAGAGCTTTCATTATTATAATTAAAATTTTATGTCCATGTTTTTCTGATAAAACAAAAAAAAAATAATAAAGTTATCAGCCGATCCATATAAACCAGAATAATGAATACCCTGAACAACTGTCATAAATTCGCACCTCATATTTTTAGCTGATATATATTCCGGAGAACCACGATTTTTAAAAACTCTCCACATAATTGATTTAGTAGTTTGCACTTTAATATCAAATAGCGCAAGATTCGAAATATTTCCAATGCGCTTGTAAGGGCACTGTAATTAACAAGAGCATGATATTATATAATTACGAATAAACAGAAATTTAATTCCACAGAACCATATTACGTAACATTATAATTAATATTTTTTTGTATTGTGAGCACGTTACACTTAGCGTACGTTTTATGTAAATGGAATTATTTATAATATAATTTAAATATTGCTGCACCCCTAAAATTATCTTCAGATTTAATTCTTTGTAAACATAATGTAATTGTTTCATATGTATCATATGAATAACGTGTGTTTGTTTCACGGTCTCCTGTTTCGTCTTTGAAATGCTTATCAACTCGTTGCATTTCACGTTAATCCTCCTACTTTTACATTTCGAAAGATAATTCCTTCCTTCAACAATATTAACTTAAAAATTCATATATATTATTTAGTGTAATAATAAATGTAATTTAATGTTTAGATATGAACATAATATCATCTATATTTTTTAAGTTTTGTTATCGTACTATATCTTCGGTTAATCTTATCACTATTATTCTACTTTAACTCGTTATAAAGAAATTGAATTTAGGCCAATGTTAAACTCATTTCATTTCTATTCTAAAGATGTTTCAATCATTTAATTTCATTAACAATATCATATTTAATTTTATAATGAGCCATTATATTTTTATGTAAGATTTATGATTATTCAGGCGTGTGAATATTTGTACGTACCGATACACAGTCGACCAACAGTTCATAAAGCCAGCCATTAAAATTAGAATCCACTGTCACTTTGACACAGGCCTCGTTTAAAATTAATTCGTCATACGTGCAATTCACTTCAGAAGTCATTTTAACATCGGAATTATAATCCCGCGAGAACTAGATTTATAAATATGTGAATTTGTGCCAACTTATCGTACGACCTGTTACGTGTGCGCAGGTCATTGAGAAATTCTTGTCCTGAGGTGAAAGTACCGTGTATTGCGTCAAAAGATGTTACTGATCATACGCACGAGGTGTTATCAAAAACACTCAAATGCCATGGCATTAAATTCCTTAGGTAAAAATTGCTATTTTTTACAGTTTTCAATGCTGGAAGAATTATTCTTTTGGAACTAACTCGTTTAAACTATTCAGATGTTTAATATTTCTTTTTGAAATTTTCAAAATTAAAAAAAAAAATAAATATTTTTATTAAATATTCTTTACAAATATCCTTTTATCTGAAGAAAGTAATTTTTAAGGATCTTCTAATAAATAATATTAAATAAATAAATAAAAATCCTTTCACATCGAATAGTCAGTTACTTCAGAAAGTATTAGGTATAACTCATATTTAATATAAGTACAAAAGAGGAGTCGGTGCAACGCGTTTGAAAAGATTTGAAATGTTGTTATCTTGCATACGTATTTGCAACAATAAGATCTGACACGCCGTTATAATGTTATGCTGCGTAATACATTTATAGTTATCTCGGTTATTCATATGCTGTAAAACAACTGGATTACTTCAGACGGCATTGGATGGCACGGAATACGCTGGTTCGTAATTTATCTTTGTATTCAAAATGACGTTTTCAATTGAATCATGCAACGGGGTGTTTTTAGCTTTGACAGGGACGTTTTGCATCGAGGAATTTTCTGCAGAATTGTTGTTATAAGATTTTTCAGCTGACTTTTTTCAGCCGTTTTTTTTATCTTCGTTCTTTATTGGCAAGATAGACAAATATATATATTTTTTGATGCACAAAGAAGAATAAAAGCAAATGGCATGCAATAAACGTTTGAATAAAGTAATTTTGTAGAAATGAAAGCAACAAAATTAAATTTATTAAATTCACTTCACGGTAATCAAAGTCAATTTAAGTATAAATTGCATTAACGTGCTATGGAAGCAATATTAACGAAATTGCAAAAAAGTTAATTGACAATTGTTAGGGCTTATAAATTATTCTTATTTGGATTGAATTTCGTCGCGAATTAAAGTCATTTAATTGCTGTCCATTAAATTACACTTGAATGTCATTTTATGTTAATATATTTAATTTATTTTCGCTTATCATTTCAATGGGTCTCATTTATTTATTTCGGAATTGCCTTATACTATCCCGTTCTCATATTTCTCGTTTCTTATCAATTTTGTAAATGTCAAGTTCTTCTTATCTGCTCATAATGTGCACATTTAATTAAATTTACGTTTTATAAACAATTTTATCAAACATATTTCATCAAACTTGTGTTTCATCGATAGGTACAAAATTTTTAAAGTCACCTTTGAAGCTGTAAATTCAAAATAGTTTCTGAAAAGGCGCTGAATATTAAAAAGAAAAGACAGACAATTTCTGAAATCGTTGTTCTTCGATAATCGCTAAAAGGTGAAAAAAAAAAAAATATATATATATATATGTTGAACGTACATGATACTTGAACTATCAGAAGTGAACGTAAATAAAAGAATGAAAATACAATTTTGCTATTATTCTTTCGGGAAATGATGGCAAGCGTAATGAGATGGAAGAGTAAGCGGAAGGTGGAACGCTTCGCTGGATAAAACTCTCGGTGAGCACTTTCGTTAATTAAATGCCGTTGTTCGGTTCAGCTGGGCGCTTTTTAATCGAGTTATCGTTTAAACTTGCGCTCAGCCGACAAAGAACCTCTTAAAGAGCGAGTTGAGCTTAAAGACCCATTGCGTAAACATATCAAGCAGCCGCCGTCTTGCTAATTAGGGCCAATTACGAAAGGTATTGCTGCATTGACTCGACAGCTTATAACTTCTTAGAATGAAAATATAGAAAAAGAAAATCCTATTTTAAGTTTGTCCTCCATGCTCATTTTATTTATAATAAGCTTCGCTTTCCATACGCCTGTCGCCTTTCTAAGGCGCGCGCCAGTCCAACAATCGTTCCTCAGAAAAATTTCAACCCCTAACTTGGAAACTGAAAAACAGTACAACTCGTTCTACATTTGGTGGGCTGTTATTCATTATATCGATAAAGCATTTAACTTTTTTGGGGATCTTGAATTTATGAAAGATCATTGGAACGGCGATTTAAAAATTGTCTGCAGATTAAAAAATAATCTATTCAATTTATTTATTGTATCGTAATGAAATAACAAGGGGCATTTTTCTGTATATTCTTCGCGCGCATAAAAGTTTTCTCATATGAATGAGTGAACAAAATAAGCACCTTTTAAAACTGAGGTAATGAAATTAAAATTGACATGCTTTTATTTTTAACAAAGTTCATGTTGGCTTACAAACAGAGGAAACACGCAATTGCTTTATGTCATATTTATGGCAGTGAAATCCATAAAAATTTGCTGAATTCTTTTCTTTCAAAGGAGTTGTAAATGTACAGGAAAGAAATATTTACAACTTTGTTAATTAAATGTTTCGAATAAAGATTCAAGTTTACTTGCTATAAAACTGTTTTAACGGTACACTACATGATTTAATTATAATTATTATTAACTTATTATTTTTAATTTAACGTAAAGAATATGTTAAAGGTAATAATTTGAAATTGAATAAAATATATATAGGTGCGTGTTATTTGCGGATGAATAAAGTTACGTTTGTGCGAAACAAAATTGAATTCGACTGTTACTTGTTCGTTTGTTAAAGAGTTTTCAAATAGTGAAATCATTTTTCGCGTATTATCAAATGGAATAATGAATTTGTACGTAATTCTTGTTGCAAATTATGGTGCATTTGCTTGGTGAAATTGAATTGCTCGTATGTCTACGTATCATCGAATGAGCCATCGGCCTGTTAATTACGCCCAAAGTATCTAATGAAATTGACGAGTATCGTTAAATTTGAAATTCTTGAACATGATATGTGTCGTGAAATTGATGAAATGCTAACTAATTTGCACCCATGAATTTTATTGAACGAATGAAACACTTGCGACAAAGTACAAATGCGTCGCAAAATGCCTTCTCTTTTCCAGCTTAAAGCGAAGTCAAATTTTTCATGAGCTGCTAAGAAGAAACATTTGTCTCTGTTCTTTTATCCCAACTCCACTTTTTTCTTTCTCTCACTTTTATATTTGATTAACTTTATTCTTTCACCTCTTTCTTTCCTTATTTCTCCTCCTCGGCGTACCCTTTTTACTGAAGGCTTGTAGAGACACAGAGTTTTATTCGTTCATTAGTCACATCAGCCAGATTGAATTTTTGCTCCTCCGGATTGACGAGTTGAAGTGAATTTAAAAGGAACAACAGAACTTTCAAATTTCGTGAGACGAGCTAAAGATTCTATCGTCAACTTACTTTTCAATGTACGCGTCTTGATTGCATTTTAATTATTTAGAAGCATCCGGGTAATTGTTTTTAAATACGTTAATAACGTTCATTTTAAACTCAAGATGATAAATGACAAAGAAACTCAGAGAATTATATTTTCTGTTTTACAAGGGTGTTACAGTATATTTTTTCAAACAAAAATTTGGTATAGAATTTTTATACGCCATTATCCGCGGTGAATGAACCCGAATGAAGAGTGGCGAAAGAAATTTGCACACAATCGAGGACATAATATAAAAAGCCCTGGACGTCATAACATTTTAGTGAGGCAATTATTATTAACTGTGTGAAATTTTCTTAAACGTAGTTTTGTGATCTAATCAAAATTTTTCGTTAAAACCACGTTGCCTCGCTAGTCATTTAGGTCGTAATCGCAAATAATACGATGAAAGTAAAATATTTCTGGAGCGACATTCTTCCTGACCTCGTTCAGAAAAGAATGAGTCGAACGACCGAGATCAAGCTAATGAGAAAACGCGTCATAAAATCCTCGTTTGTATCTGAATGCGAATTACACAAACGAGTCATTCGTCGTTTTCTTTCTGAAGAGCCTTTATTGTTTTTTTCCACTCATCTCTTTTCTATTCTCTCTTTCACTTTTTCTTTCACTTTTCTTTCTCTCTCTTTTTTTTCCTTTAGTTTAATTTATGCTCCTCTTTTGTTATATTATTTTTACGTTTGTTATCGCGTGACATAAATGTTGCACGAAATGAGTTTATTCTGATTTCAATGGACTTGATTACGTTCCTGTGAACATACACGAAGTGAGGAGTACTTTTTGAAATTCGCGAGAGAAGTTGAATTTTCCATCGAGTTTCATTGATTTCTCGCATTACACGAAACCCGCAGCTTTTATTTTTTGTCCGACGATTCTTCTCTTTTATCTGTCTTCTCGTTTCTCACACCCGTTAGCAATCCTGTTAATCCACTTGTCACGAGCTTTTCCACCATTATATTGCACCTTGAAGATCCCGCCAGTTCGTTCTCTTTCTTTCCATTTCGGTTTGAAGTGACATCCCCTTGTTTTACACGAGAGATACCATCATACCAAACAACGGCATTTTCTCGGCCGTTATTCCTTGTGTTTCTTTTATTAAGAAATCCTACATATATAACAAACAGTTCCTTTTTTAAAGCACTCCATTCTTTTCAATGCTGTCTAATATAAAGATGCATTTGATACAATAACGATGTTTAAATCACACGCTAACAATATTTAATCTGCAAATTAGTCAAACGTAAAACAGGAGGAATGCAATATCCAAATACCATTCATTTTATCTAATTATATCGGATTCATTTTCATTGATAAGTGAATTAGGTATAACGATTAAATCCATCATAACGAGCATTTACTCAGAGTTTTCAAACAAAAAATAAAATAAAAACATATCATTACTAATGGATTATATTCTTTTATCTTATAAAATTTGTTTACAGAAAGTTTGTAAATTAAGCAAAATTTCATCAACTAAAATTGCAGGCTTTTTTTTTTAAGAAACTTATGATTATTAAACCTTGTGTGATTTTTAATCAAGAAAAAATCTTTTGAAAATATTATAACGTACTGGTTAGTCATAATAAAGTTTTTAGTTTGAACAAATTAAGTGTATAAGTTATGGAAGAAGTTGAGTTGCAAATAGGATAAATAATTAATGAAAAGAAGATTGTCCGTGCATGTTACGAAGCTTATTTGGAGGGAACAAAGTTTTTCCATTATGGAGAAATTATTTTGTTTGTTAGATGTTTTCATTTAAATGTGTTTATAATTAAAGTCATCCAACAAGCATCGTTTTTTTTTTTTTTTTGCATAATGAACAACTGGAAAAAGATTCTAGTGAACCCGAAACTTTTTGTTCCTGTGTATATTTATTATTCAATTCTAATTTAAAAAAAGGAGCAGTGTAAAGTGGATACAATTTAACTGACGCACAACGTTTTTCTCACAAACATTTTAGGTCTCCCAACGTGTATTTATGTACACATTTTGATATCTATTAATTTACTCGTTTATACTTCGAATAATTAATTAAAGTTTTTCTATAGGATTCTTTTATCTTATTTATTTTGTGCTTTCAATGTTTATTTAAATTGCATTTATTTAAATACTGTTATTATTGTACGCGAATTTATTTCTACAAAATGTATACAACGTTTTCCCAACAAAAACGTTGTTAAAAATTAATGCTGGAAATGTTTTTTTACCATTGCAGATTTAATGAAGAAATAATTTTAACAACTTTTTAATTAAAAGTGAAATGTTTTTTTATTCATTCGTTTAATACGTCGAGAGAAAAATTTGAATGAAAAATATGTACGTGTATATATTGTTGTAAAAATTATTTCGAGTTGATTTCCGTACGATGGTATAAATTAATTAATGTTTAGATGATGTTTAAATCGCGTGTCAATTTATTTTCAATCGATCGTATTATTATTATCGGTCTAAAAATTAAATCCCTCCAATTTTAAATAAGAACAAAAACATTCTTTTCATCATCGCAAGTGTAATGAAAAATATCGAATGCAGCTTGCCATAACTGAAATTGCATTTCTCTACGTTAGATTTATTTATCGATGCTTTAAAAGCTGAATACTTCGTAGAGTCGCATAAATAACGACGTAAAGTAACGATCGAATGCTTCTGCTGAATGAAATGAGTAAATTGATAATAACGGATAAAATACACTGAGCGAGTAATATCCGGTAATGGCCCAGAAGTTACGCTATATACGCGCGCCGATTGTTTGTTTGTTTGCTGAATTAGCATTCTTTGTTAAATGAGAAGAAAAATAAGCGATTATTAGCAGGCGGGCATTATTATCAATTAAATAATTGCCTGTAGATGACGGTAACTTCGGGGACGAGGCGGGGAAGTTGGGAAAAAGCACGCATAAAGCAAATTTGCCTGAACGATCGAGCAGCATCGTTATCGAGAATCTCCTCCCCTGGTTCTCGATGCGACGTCTCGTTCGTAGTGCGAGTGCCTTTAGAATCGCCTGATCGAAGAAGGGCTGTGAATAATTCATTGACTTTTGCGAGTCGCGTACGTTTACGGGATGAATGCTTCTGTACACTCTTTTGCGGAGGGAAAAAGCTCGTAATTTTTTGTCTTGTTTTGTTCTCGTATGCATAGCTCGTTAGCGTGATTCGATGTGCAAAGATTGGAGGAGATGTGTTGTCTGACGTTATAACATGGTTTTTACTTTTGTTTTCAACGTCCCTTTTTGGTTTTTCTTTTTTTTTTTTGTTTTTTTTTCATGTATTTTCCTTTTCTCCTT
Organism: Probaryconus sp. ZL-2020; assembly: GCA_022817065.1. Taxonomy (NCBI): domain Eukaryota; kingdom Metazoa; phylum Arthropoda; class Insecta; order Hymenoptera; family Scelionidae; genus Probaryconus; species Probaryconus sp. ZL-2020. Next base: position 12,246 of record JABFQA010000074.1, read on the forward strand.
TTTTTCTGTTATTTGCTTTCGGTTAATTCTTTTTTTTTTTCTACTTCACAAAGCATTGCAACATTGTAGATTCCTGGTCGTTTTTTGTGAATTGTATACTATTTCCATTGAAAAATTTGATTACTTTGAAATGTACTTTTATCTCGGAACATTTTTACCAGTTTTAACTTTTTTTTTTTCAAAAGAAAGATGTAGCACGCAAAAAAGTACCTCGCTTTTGCGAAATTAACGATTATTCAAAATCACGTGAATTGCATAATGATGGGAATCATTTTGGTGGTCTAATTAAGAAATTCCTTTACTTTTCGGGAACAAGTGGAAGGGGCGTTTGCACATTATTGGTTCCATTTATATAACTATACATTATTGCACAGAAAGCATATTTAATTTTTTGAAATGCAATTTTGCTTTGATTGAAATTGGATGGAAAGTAGTGCATTTACACGTGTCGATAACTGCATCATAATTGTGCGCATCGAAAATAATATAATAAATTTATAAATGGCATGAGCCAATAAATCAATCGCTTTGGATAGAGCGGAAATTAATTTCACAGCGTCCAAGAATGCTGCAGTGCGTTTCTGCGTTACACTATTTTGATATTAAAAAAAGAAAAAAAGAAAAAAAGAAGTAAACAACAAAAATCAACAATCGGAAGTAACATGGTAACAGTGATTCTTTGCTTTGAATGATCTATTTCCGGAAGAGAGAAGTGCATTCTCGCGGAGAATTATTTGTTATGATGCGCTCGCGTTATATCGTATCGATAGGGTTTTTGTCACTGATGGCATTGTGCTCCTGGTCATAGTATGGATCAGATATATGATGGAACAACATTTTTATCCGACAGAACTGTCAGCGAATAACTTTAATGGCAAGCGTTAAATTGACCGTTATTGTTATTCAAAGTAGTGCCACGCTGTGAAAATAATCAATTAATTTATTATATGGAACTTTATTGAAAACTTATTTTGACGTCACTTCAGGCTCGTCTATATTAATTACATGACATTAAAATCCTGCTTTCAATGCGTTCGTTTGTTCCTGAAAATATTTTACGCGTCAACGTTAGTTTTAACTACGCAACATTACAATCATGCGGGCATTATAATATGTATATGTATTTTCGTCTCGTTAAAAATATGCATTTTCGGTAACAAATGTGTTCGGACGTGTAATTTACCAGCAAACGACGACATCACGTTATAAAGTAAAGTTTACTCATCCAGTAAAATATAATATGACATTTTGGAGATGCGCTACACATACACAATTGCAAGATCGCAATCACAAAAGCATATGTTTTTGACAGTCTCGTAATGACTGTGCCAAAGCTACTGGTAGCTTCCAACTTCGTTCATTCATCCAGAAAAACAACCGAAGGGTATACGGATTAAACCAAGATAAGTTTCCAAAATTTCTGACGTTTCCAATATATTCGATCAGCATTTTTGCACGGATTTACTGGCGAAACTCGTCTAACCCATACCAACCAAAGATAGACATCACGTTTATAATTCACCTTAAAAAGCAGACAAAATATTTCTCGATCCTGATGATTGAATAAATTTCATTATAAGTGCATCTTTTTTTTTTTCACTGAAATGGTTTTCAGAAACTGAATTCTTAAGAAAATGAGCTGTGAAAATTTTCTTGGTGCATTAAGTAAATGAATTTCCTTATTCATAAGTAAATTAGTTTGGAAGCGACTGAAATGTATAAATAACGATACATACGTTCAAGGTATAGGAACGTGAAAGAACGATGGAAAGATTGTCTGGCTCATCGCTGGCAGACAGGTTGTAGGGAAATTGAATGGAATAGTCGCTGTTTCCGAGACTAGATGAAGATAAATCAGAATAGATGGAGAAGGCAGAAGGATGTGGAGGATAGATGGTACCTTACCCGAACTGATGGCGAGCAATCTGGGATGGGATATCATTTTACTCTTTTAACGAACGGTACACCCTATAAATTTTCGCGGTCGGATGCTGGTGTGGCGCGACTATTTTTAAAGAGGAAATGAGTTGGTGACGACAAAAATGTTTTTTTTTTCCATCGTTTTCTCAGCGAGCCGAACATTTAGTTTGGCGTTGGCGACTGAAAAAAAAAAAATAATAAAAAGGTGAAATCAGTTTGAGAAACAAATGGCGAGCGCGTAATTACGTTACGATTTTGGACCAGTATCTATTTAATTACGTGAATGATATTTTAGACAAAGTGAGGAGAGAAGCAGAAACTTTACTACGATCGCTTGCTTCAATTATGAGTTGTCTGAACGTCGACGCGAAACTTGAAACTTCGTACTGATAAGCGATGCCTCTATTTTTACATTACACAAGTTCATACGAACTTCAATGGATAATTGAAGATGATAAATTTGAATGACAGACGTTCTCGATCGGCTTGTAATTAAGTTGGCTTCGTACCAATAATTTGTTATTAAAAAAGGCACGTAAACTTTTCTAATCACTTACTGCTTCATAATTCATAATAATCCATCAATATACCGATATGAAATCGCAATAAATATTTCTAAACAAATTTCATGATTTAATAATTGACCGTTTTTGAATTGCAAAATTTAATTTCAATTTGTTTACTGTTTCGTACACAAATTAAATTAAATTTCTATTTTTTGTAACAAATTCTAAAATTGATCATCTGCATACATGTAAATGTACTTGTAGTTTTTAATAAATACACGTTTATTGGGTGGGAATTTTTTAACAGTACGTCTACAATGCTGCAAATATCTGTTTGTATAATTATTTCACTAAAACGAAAAATAGACCAAGAAGAATTTTACAATATATTTTCAATTGGTACATTTCATTGTTTGATGAAGAATAATAGACTCGAGAATTATTCACTGTATTTTACGTCGGAACATACATTTCAATAATCTGACAAAGAACCCTTTGTTTAGTGTATTAATTGAGTGAAATTATTTATTACTACATATCGTGGAATAAACAAAAATTTTTGTTTATTCCACGCACATACGTTATTATTTATTTATAACTTAATTTTCTGTTAAACAACTTTATTTCACCCCTTCATCGTTAGAAAAAAAAAAAAAAAACTATTGGTTCAACTTGACAAAACACAAAATTTGTTCCACTTTGGCAAAGAAAACTAATGCATAAACACTTGAATGAAGTGTTTATCTAATTTCGCTGTCATTTTTGTCTCCTACACTGAAAGTAATTTCAACTTTATTTGTCATCCAATGTTTAATTTTTTTCTCACGATAAATTTCATTTAATTTTTCTTTGAATACAAAAAATCATGTCAGCCTATTTTACGCTACGCTCTGACATATTAAAGTCAGAAAAACTGGTAGTTATGATGAGCTGAGTCATGTTCGAGCCAACGAAAAAAGTTTACGTATATTCACTAATTAGAGACATCGCTTGTTACATGCTCAATTTGAGATAACAAGTTATACCTTAAACCCCCATTTTTTGCGGTACAAAATTAATTTCTGCTCGTACCTAATGAAATTCTTCCTCCCCCTTCATCTTCTCTTTTTTTTTTATCGGAATAAAAATTTGATCTTTATCGAATTAATAAGACATCGTAATTAATGACTCTTAAACTGTGGTTAATAGTAACACAAAAAACTGGCACTTTAAAATTACATCGGTGTAGTGAATTATGTTTAACGTAAGATGATGTATGACGATGCGAGGGGGGAAAGTAACGTTGTTTCTCAGCGTGGAGAGCAGTAAATTACGTTGGCAAATGAATTATTAATTATTATGATCAGTGTTGGGATACATCTTAGATAAGAAGGATTACGTTTCTGTAATAATTAGCGTAATATAATGTGTTCCGGAAATGACAATTCTACGATGATTTACACTTGTTCGCTTGACGTCGTCTGTTCTCGTATACTCGTTTTCCTCTTACTACTGAATAAACATGTCTGGCCTAAACTGTGCTGTTGTACATACGTATGAGACCATCCAACTAATTGTCCGCTGTCATATTAAATACAAACTTAAGGGATATGCGTTAAGCCTCTATAAATTTTCATGCATAAACCTCCCTCACTCTAAATCCTACGTGAAACAATTTATTTCCTAACGTAATAATGAAGTTACATAACAAATAATTATTTATTTAGAAACCATATCATTCTTCATTTCAGGCGTTGAGGCGGAAATTGCGGTGGAGTTTATGATCCTTGAATGAGGACGAAATGGGTCGGTGAAAAAAATTAAATGAAAAACTTTTCGAGATATAAAATGTACATTGTTAATAACAGAAGGCTTAAAGATTATTGATAACTCAGAGGACCGAGTAAAATTACGTTAGGAAAAAAAAATTTTTCTATACAAAATAATATTCCACGCCAAATTGAATGTTTAAGAAGCATCGACAGGATTCAATATTTCAAAAATATTTCGAAGACTTGAAAAATGGATTTATTCTTAATACAATGTTTTCGTGTCTGAAAATACTTACTAAAACTATGGGTAAATGTTGTTATTTTTCAATATTGACAAAAAATCAATTACGAATTTTTTTTTCATGAAGAATAATTTTATCTACCTCGCGTATATAACAAGACATTCTGTACCTATATTTAGGAGTATACAAAAATTCCATAAAGAAGCGTTTTAGTACTTCAACCTGACATGTAGTGCAATACTGAGTTTTGCATGTGACTTGTGCGGGAAACGAGACAGCTGTTTGTTCGCGAAGCAATTGAGTTCGTCAGAAAAGCTTCTTTTCGATATGAAAGCAAGAAACAGACAAGCTGATTTTGATAATACAAATATACATCCAAACCCTTTAGAAATATTGGGTCTATGATTTATACATGTAAAATCTCGAAGTGAAGTGAAGTAAAAGTGAAATGTCAACAAAACGAAGAGGAAACTGGGTACTTATTCGTATAGCATTTCTACGAATAAGTAACGTAAGCAATCGTTTATGTTATTTCGCCGGAATAAACATTTTAGCAGGTTTTTGCATTTATCGTTAATATCTTTGTAAATATTCTATTCGCAACCATTTAATGGAAATCCTTTCTAAACTTTGGTTATATTTAAATTGTATGTATTTTTGTTGTAAAACAAAATTGCAATAACATGAAAAATAATTTCTACAAAACTTACGATAAATAATTTTCTGTGAATCGATTGTCTCTTTGTCTCTCCAAATTTGGTCATTAGTAAACGAGTTTTTTTGTAAATCATGTTAGCAAACTGTGAGGAAATTGATTTCATAATTGATAAAACTCGATTACCAAATTGAGACAAAACATTTTACGATTAAAAAGATATTACCAAACATTGAACAATAGAGTCTGCAGCTTGTAATTGAATGGGTGAAATATTGCGTACAGTTGTGTGACGAAGTTAATTTTGTGTCGTTAAATAAAATAGGTCATTATGTTGCAATTCAATTACTTTCAATACAATATATATTTTCTGTATAAATTTAACTACATAAATATTTATATATTTATTATATATGCATTTATGTGTTTAACTATGTATGGTTTTATATAGATTACTATACGTATTAGACGAAAATTACATATTTAAAGGAAACTCTAATAATAGAGGAAATTGCCAATTTTTTAAAGTGATATACTCTATTTCCTGTATATACATATACACACACATATTGTAATGATGAATATGTATTAAAGATTCTAGGGTTGCCTTCGTGATTTCTCTACAATTATCTTACTTCATTACTCAATAATTTATTTCCCTTCTGCATCATACACTGTTATTAGATAAAAGATACGAGACATTCATTCGATATGACAAAAAAAATCATTTTACTTCCTGTTGTTCAGATTACTAATGCATATTGATAAAAAATAAGAAATAACAACGATCTTAACATTTTTTTTTTCAATATGGCTGAGACAGTTTTCGGAGACGTGAAAAATATAATATACATGACAGATGACCATATATTTAAATCTCTCTTATTTTGAACATATTTGACAATTTATTTTATCACAGTGCATTTACAACAAATCCAGCATGGTTTTGAAGAATTCAGAACGACTTTTTCAGGGGAAATGCATTTTATCTGAAAAATTGTTGGAGGTAATATATGAAGTCGTTGAATGTTCTGGAATTTTATAGGGTAAAAACTGTTCTTGCAATATGCTGCAGGATCTATCTATCACGCTCCCGTCATGCTCAACTAGTTGCTCTTACTTTCAAACAAATTTCACTCTTCAGCCAAAAACAGTTTCACTTTGAACATGGCAAGTACTGGCGCGTTACTTATAAATTGACCGTGACCTATCGAATCCGATGCAAATTCCGTGAAATTGATTTTACAAGGTATTTCTGATAAATTTGAAATCTGAAAGGCCGGATATGAAGTTCCATGCATGAACAACAAAAAAAAAAAAAAATATGTACGTCGACTATGAATTTATTACGAAAGCATTGTGCAATTGTGTTACTTTGCTAAAGTAGCTCATATAACATAATTCACTTGTGTGATAATAAACTAAACGAATGTTACGCCACGTTTTGTTTCTCGATGAAGTAAAAAAGTATTCCTTTTCATAATATCGTGTGGAAATTTTTCAGCAGGACATGCGGGCATAGAAAGCTGAAACCTTAAATTGCGATAATTAAAAGCACGTCTAATTAGTGAAAATATTAATGTGAAAACGTTAAAATCTGGTTACTTGAAAATAAATAGACTGCTTTTTGGCTGACAATGAGGTTTCTGGCGCATGGGCACCAAAATACTCCACCGACAACTTTTATTTCTCAACACGAAAGTTTAATGGCGACCCACTCTGGACTATACTCGAGATTGCTATGGTTTAAAAGTTAAAACAACTGTGTGGATTAACCGTACTGTACTTGTTATGTGGTCTAACGAAACAATTCAGTAATGAAATTACTTTATTTTTTAAAACACTTTAGCAAAGTAAAGCAAAGATCACTGAAACAGAACGTAAATAAAACGGCGAAGAAATGAAGTAAAACATTGAAAGCCGACTGCGATAAAATCCTCAAGCTGAAACATTTTATGAAGCTACATTATTTTTTCGTAATTCAACGGATTAATTATTAGCATTGTACAATTAACGTTATAAATTTTAAGTTCCTCGTTAAATATTCTTTTTAAGAATTTTAGTCCAAATTAATGATAATCACGAAACAAGTCTGTAACAAGTAATTTTTATCGGATAATTTTTTTTTTTTTACAAAGGTAAAAGAATTTTTGAATAGTTCAAAATCACTTCAAAAAGAACGTCATCATTTACTCATAGATGTACCAAAAGAAGACATGAATTACGTAAATAAAGAAAGGATTATTTTATTTTGCGAAGTTTGAGAGATAAAGAATACTTTTGAAATAAAAAATTCTTTTTGATATAAATTGATATTCATGAATTCTATGAAAAGGTCTAGTTAATTAGATATTTGTCATTCTCATTTCATTATGTTAAGTGAAAATGGGTTATCTTAAATTGATGAGCACTTTAACAGAATTTGGAGAAGGGAGTTAGTCTGCAAGCTACTGATTAAGTGGTGTGTTTGCGGTAATGACAACTAATTTGGTTCAGTATTCAAATATTGGTTTGCATTACCAATATTGAGGTAATGTACAGTAAAGTGTTCCTTGCTATTTATGTGTCTATATTGTACCGAAACATAATGAAAATGCATTGATAAAGGTTCTTGTTATTTAAAATATTGGCATCATAAAAGTTTAATATATAAATTTATGAATTAATAAAGTTACGAACGCTGCTTTTGTACACACAGCGGACTTTCGAATTAATGATCTTTGTGGTTTCTATTTTCTCGCGTATGGTACATTGTTAACCAAATATCACCCTTTTTTCTACATCAACCGCTCATTATGACCATTTACTTAAAGTCTGAACGGACCCTTTAACGCAATATTCAATGTAAATGTTTAACGATTATTTGACTTTGTAAATTGTAATTGCAGTTCTTAAAATTTTGTTCCTTTAATTTAAACTTTTATCTCAGCAGTTTAAATTCCTTAGCAACCTATAAAACCGTAATGTTTTTAATATTTTTGTATTAAACAGATTTTTAATTAAATGTTTGTCATAGTTTAATGTTTAATGTTATAAACAATTAAGTAGTAGATGAATTTATAAAGATTTTGTAAATGCATAATAAATATTTAAATATATGATCCATTGAAGTTAATGCAAGTGAAAATAAAAGGAACTTTTGTTTGTAAGACCGGATGGAAGTTTATTCTTTTTCCCTATATTACTTTTCAGATAAAATGTTTCTTTTCGTTAGCTATCCCGTGAGTATTTGCTTTGAGTAAAAGTAAAGTATATTTCCCGTGAGTAAGGCACTTCGATTGCTAGTCCTCGACCAACGACTTTAAATTGTACGATATGCAAAAAGTGTTTTCACCGAACTGTCTTTGAAACAAGTCAACACCTACTATAATAACAGGAAAACGTTTTAATTTAAATTCAAATGGAAACATGAATTATTTGTACAGCTTCTATTCGAAATAATTTTATTCAGCTAATTTAAACAAAAGCACATTCTTTCAACAACTTTTTGATTAAAAACTGAAGACAGAAGAGATCGCTTAGCTCTTTCATTTTATTTATATAGAGTGAAATGACAATGGAAATAAAATGTAACGCGCTTGTGTTAAATAAGATCTCTTCATTCTACAATCATTTCATACGAATTTCTGTACTTAAAGACACGATAAAATTAGGAACACATCATAATTACAAATTAATTCTCTTCTTAATTCCTCGGTACGAGAGTTCGAGAACATAGAATTTGGTTCAACCAGTATGAAGAATACTTTCGCGTTCTTCGTCTGTATGAGTCATTAAAGTTGACGTGTACTAATCCAAATTTCACTCTGAAAATTAAATAAAGAAAAACCAATAAAATGATAGGCTTGAAAAATGTAATATAAAAAAATTGGATTTATCGATTGTACTCACTTATAACCATCCGTCCAATCAAAATTATCTAGTAAGCTCCAAACCGTATAACCTTTGATATTGCAACCCTCATTCATAGCTTTAAACATCTCAAGCATGTAACAATACAGATAGTCAACTCGTTCTCGGTCATACGTATTTCTTCCATCATCGGAATAACCATTTTCCAGAACGTATAAGGGCGGATTGTTGTATTTGGCACGTATTTTACGAAGAATTTTCCCGAATCCATCAGATATCACCTACCATTATAATTTTAATTATCAGTGTTCACTGATATGGAAATAATTAAGACTTTAGTTTAAAATAATTGAAAATTATTAGAATTTTCTACTAACGTATAACCAGTCGCTGGCTGCTTTTGGCCACCTGGGATCATATGATTTTCTTAAACCAGATTCATTTGGGTATGGTATTGACGCTGTATTTCCCAGAGGAGTGACACAATATGACGTGTAGTGATTCAAACCAAAATAATCCGACGTACCTCTAAAAATGACAGTTTATTGAATAATCAATTTTTATGTACAAAGCGAAATACAAAGGACTCGCGTTTAACATCATTTTATCATCGTCTGATCATTTTCATTCAATTTATATGAACTATCCAAGTTCGTGCAGATACATTAACGCGTTTAAAAATGCTCTAAAATGTTCAAACAGACCAAACGCCTGTGAATTATTACATAAGTTGTAAAATCAACAATCGAGAGATTAGGGTTGCAAATTTGATAGCAAATGTTGTTAATTATTAAACGTCATTGCAGTCGATCCCGAGATTCATTCAAACGAATTGATTTCACTGTGTTAACAATAATAAAGGTTTTGTAAATTAATTGTTACAAAGCTCGCACGTTTACAACGTTAATTAAAATGCGTAATGCTGCCTGAATTGTTAATATAATAAATTTAATAATTATTATCATTATCTAATGAAGTCACTTTGCGACGTCGGATTTGCTATTAATTAACCAGGGATCCAAGCGAGAAGTGTTATGCCGATAATTAAAAATCAATGTGACACAGGCGGAATTCTAATAAAATTGCATTAACAAAATAAGATTAAACCGAGCGCAACATCATTCTACGAGAATGTTAAAAATTCAATACTACAAAGCAAATATAAGAATAATTTACTTATATTGAATGCTTCGCAAAATTAATCCTGTACAGCAGAATCTAATTCTCCAAAGTAATGTCGGTAAGCACGGACTGTCCTGATTTATTGTGGGTAAGAAAAGAACTCGATGGCGAATTATAACTCGGATGAATGTACTTGGAGAAAGAGAGAGACAGAGCGAGAAAGAGAGACAGTTAGAGATGGGAATAGAAAAAAAAAATGTTGAATTTGTTCGTGAACGAAATCAGGAAGAATAGCTGTTTTAACGAATTAAATTTTGTCATTCTAACTCTACGACAAGGCATTAATTTAATTAAATTTATAAAAGACAACACTTTCCATTGTACATCGACTGTAATTTCATTTATTTTAATGGATTAAAACAAATTGGTTTTCAAGGTATTTCTATTGGAAATAATTAGAGACTTATTGATTTTTAAAATTCTGAAAAGTCATGTGAGACAAAATGACAAAAAAGAAAAGGGGGAAAAAAAACAACCTGTGAAATATATATATCGCTAACTCTCGAGAACTCATCGATCCATATTTTAAAATGTTTCTCCGATATCCATATATTCCATAAACTATTTGAACTGGCTTTTCGAATTTTTCGCTTCTCATTTGACTCTTAAAGCAGCGGCCTCACGAAGCGCTTGCGCACCTATATTTCATAGAATAGCATGAATGACGAAGAAAGAGAGGGAGAGTAAGTGTGAAAGCAATTCCATTACTTTTCATGTGTCATTTTAAACTTCCATTACATTTAATTAATTCAAATTTATGTCAAACTGTAAAGTTATCCATTACATGAGTCGCGATTTTCCACTTTTTCAATTAATGAAACTTCAATTTATCCATTTCTTATTTTTCGCACATTTTGCATAAATTATCATTTTATCATTTATATTCGATTAAAAGTCGAGTACATTTTTAAATTCAAACACTTTGAAATCAATTATATTATCTATTTTAGATGGATTTTATTATTAATAAAATCCATCTGTCATTGTTATGGAGAAAAAAAAAGGTTTCATTTTGATAAAGAAATAAATTAATAAATCAAAAGATCGGAAGTCATAATTCTGAAACAGGTTTATAAATGAAAATCAAACGTTACCTGATACAATTGATCCAGTATTCTGTAAGTGAAGGCAATCTCGATTTGGAGTGACCTTCGGCGAGACTGTTTCTTAGAATTCGGTCTTTCATGACTGGTGGGTAATCCCCTTGTGTGGAAAAAATAGGATTAGCAAACCAACCACAATCGAATTCGAACGCGACGTCTTCGGAACAACAGTCCCCTGTTATTCCGTTGTAATGATTGTTGCAGGTTAATGCGATACCGACTATTCCTTGTTGACGTGCACGAAATTCTGCATTATATAAGTGATAGACACGAGCGTGTGCTTTTAGAGCATTCTGGCCGCATAGGTAAATGGCAGTGTAATCATGTAGACCTGTGGAATAATGCATGTTACATATCGTAGGGTTAAAGCGAATAAACAAGATTATCGATGGTTCAATTATCCTTCATTAATTTTTGTCAATTTCTTTTTACTATCATTTCGTCGACCAAATAGACAATAGACAAATAAAATGATTAATTCGAATTCCATAATAATTTACCATAAGTCTGATTTTTGTCATCGTATAGAGTTCGACATAAGCCAGCTGGATCGTTAATCGTGGTAAAAAATCGAACGTAATGACCCATCTCACGGAAGACGACTCTCGCATAATCCAAGAACCACTCGACCATCATTTCGTTGGTCCATCCTCCAAATTTGTCGAACTTGCTCGGATGGTCCCAATTGTACAAGGTCACGTATGGCTGTATATTGCAGCTCAGTAAAAGTTCTATAAGATTTTTGTAATATTGGAGACCAGCTCGGTTAATCTCGTTTGGGTAACCGTTAGGCAAGATTCGCGACCAGCTCAGCGAAAAGCGATAATGAGTAAACTGTACACAACAACAATGACGAGTCATTCATTATTCATGCCGCAGACAAGCGTTTTGTAAAGTGCATAATAAAGTATCAAACATCAATACTGGGTTAACGAGTCAAACGGACTCGTTAACACCGTATTTCCATGAAACTTTGTCAGATGCACGAACATAAATATGTATTGCGTGTGGAAACTAGGAATTTGAATTTGAATATCATGCTTTTTGCTTACGCCTATATCTTTGAGCAATTGCACGTCTTCTCTGTAATGTCTGTAGGAGTCGCAAGCGATGTCCCCATTGTCTTCGACTGTCCCGGAACAAGAGTTCTCGTCATGAGCTTTCGCGTCCCAATTACTTTTACCTTTTCCTGAAACGCGACAATTGTTAGACAGTTCATGTTATTTTATATTTTATGGAGATTTTATTTTACCGTTGATTCTTCATGAAACAAGATTACGTTGAATCGTGAAATACGTGCGCCTTGATTTTTGTATTATTACGGTTTTCAGAAAATATTACACTTAACATTCTTATTCGCTTAATAAATTTGTTACACTTAATCACAAACATTTGTTTGCGATTAAAAAATAATTGCAAGCTAAATGTACACGTACAATCAGATGCGTTTTGTTCTTATTTTAAAAATTGCCATCACACGTAATTTTGACAACATATTAAAATAACTAAAACTCGTCACGCAAACATGTGTTTCATTTTATTTCTCATACTTCATTTCCTTATCTTTTTCATGATGTTTCCGACATACGAATCGTTACTTGCTTCAAGTTTAATAACGTAAATTTTGAGACGGCTTTTGAAAGTGTATTTAACTGAAAGATTAATTTTCCTCATGCTAAATAATTAAATATGAAATAATCTATGAAAATTTTACTGTTTAAAAAAATGTATAACATTATGCTTAATAAAAAAAAGAAAGAAAATATGAAATAAAAATATCAGAGATTCTGAGAAAATGAGTTCGATAATAAGTATATATCTGTAAATAGATATTTATATTTATATACCATCTAGATTCCATCCGCCTTCAATTTGATAAGCTGAAGTCGCTGCTCCTATCGAAAATCCAGAGGGAATAGAAGTAATGTTGAACCCCCCTACGATACTACTTTATAACAAAATTATAATATAATCATAATTTAATAAACATCGTACACGTGTTCCATACCCATTCTTATATTTAAATATTTTATTATTGTAAATTTAAACTTACGGAAATATTATTATAATGTTAATGTAAATTATTGTTATCCATGCAACCATGATGATATTTCACATTCCTGTAATCGACAATTATTAAGCAATGTAATTATTCTACTTTTTTTTTTTTTATTAAGAAGAAACTGAAAAAATACTCCTTTGAACACAGAACTGTACATGACACGAGACGCACCGTTGAATAATAATTACACGCATCTAAGAGGTCTGTAAAGTGATGTATCAGTGCCTTGCATTATCGCTAATAAGCTACACACTTTGTTGAATCACGTTATGTTCACTTTACATTGTTATTAGTAGAAACAGTTTAACTCTTAGTTACTTGTTATAAACAGGAATAAACCTCAATTTAACACGTTACAAAAATAATTAAACATTTTTTTATAGGTATAAACATGAATAATAAATTACAATAAAAGCGAAATGTATTCGAATATTTGGGATTGTTTGATTCGATTTTAACTACTGCAAAGCTTTTCGTGGATCAAACTGTTTGAATTCCTCTTTATTTAAAATTTATTACAAAAACTAGTTCAAAAAGCATGCATTTTGAAACATCGTAAAATATTTGAAACGTATTTTCAATAGACATTTTGAAGCAGCTTTGACAACTATTTAAATACCAAAAAAAAAAAAAAAAATTGTATTTTCATTTACAGTGGAAGTTAATTAAAATAAATAATGCATAATTCATCGTGCGATTTGTAGTCGGAGCTTATTTTTATTTTTATAAAAAAATAATTCCATCTTGAAAAAATTTGCGAAATTGGAACATCCCTAAACGCAATATAAAATGCATTGAATCAGGAAAAACAGGAATATTGGTCAAATAGCTGTTTTCTTGCAGCTGACGTTTTGCATATTAAAGTTCTAAAATATATCACATTGTAGGTATTATTTTTTGCGACGTTTGAAATATAAATGTATACAAAAAATTAATCAATTTTAATATTTTATTTGATTTCTAAAATGTTTGACGTTTATTTTTAGACACAAAATTAACGGAATGATTAAAGAATTGTCTTTTTTATTTCTTGTTTAAATCAATTATGTACTTAATATCCGTAAACAATTTGTGCAAAAGGAAATGAATCACGTAAGAGTTTTGGTATAAAAGGAATTAATGTTAAGGAAACATAAAAGTTAATTAAATACTAGCTTATTTTGTAAAATAATCGTACTTCAATTATGTATTAGTTTCATAATTCATTGCTGTTATATAATGATACTATTATCTCACTGTAATACAAGTTTCTTTTGAATAAAATCTCGAGGAATAAATGTAACAATGATATCATTATTGCAATTTGATTAAATGAAATGGTAATAAATTTAAAACTATGTTTTAAAAATTTAAAATAAATACAATATTTGATTAACAACTTGCATAAATTTATTTAGGCACATTCTCGTCTGTATAAAATACTTGATACAAATTACTTTTACCAATGATAATTATCCTCTAAGATAATTTGATTTTTAATCAGAACGAAATTATGTTTTCATAACCATGCAATTTTCATTATGAATGAAAATGAATGTTCCTCTCTCAGTACAAAATCTTTTTGGAAAATATTCACAACGAATTTTCCATTCCTATAGGAAATGCACTTTGTAAATTGCAAATCTATTATGTATGAAAAACTTATTATAAATTAAACAATCACACATGATATGGTAATATCTGTAAAATGATAACAATCAGAACATAATGTTTCATGTAAATTTAAATTCATTAACTCATATTTCATAATATCTGAAAAATATAAAGATCGTAAACTATTTGTTGAATATCTAGAAATTATCTAACCAAATGAGGAAGGAAATTTCTGAATAGTTAATAACATTTTTATGCATAACTTTTTCTGAGATGCAAAATGTATTACACTCCTAAGGAAAACTGAAAATATATGAAGACCACATTTTCCGTAGTTTAGTCCTAATTTTTGAAATGGAATGTCAAAGAATGTTTGATAGATATATAGGTTGAGGATGTTCAATAATCGCAAATGGTTTCATAAGAAACTTCGTTTAATTATTTTATGCAAAAAGGAAATGTATTCTTTTGCAAGTAGTGTTTAATGATTGGATTATGAAGACAAAATAATAAATAATATCTACAATAAATATAAAAATAAATATAGATACAAATTAATATAATTATGCATGAAATATAAAACATTGAGAAAAAACAGTGAACACTTTCACTATTTAAAAAAATGACTTCTAAAGTTTATACATTAATTTGTTTAAATAAGCATTTCTTTCTCAGTGTTTTTTTTTCACAGTCGACCTATATTAAGGATGTAAAAATAATTTATGATTTATGCAAATGTATGTCATTAAAATGTATAATGATATAGACTTATAATCTTATGTTTTAGATTCCATTTACGACCCATCTTGCGTGAGGATAAAGTTCTCTGTTTCGAAGTACTGTCGCCAACCAAAAAGCAGAATATTTTGGTGTTCTTGTTCTATTGGGATGTTTGAAGTCTACTTTAATCAAACCGAAAGGTTCTCTGAGAAATGAAATAAGATAAGTTAATAATTCAAGGTTATATAGAGAACGACAAAAGATTGTGGAAAATAGAAACTCACGTGTAACCCTGTTGCCATTCAAAGTTATCAAGGAGACTCCATATGGTGTAGCATTTGACATTACAACCATCGTTTATGGCACGTAACATTTCACTCATATAAGAAAATAAATATTCCACGCGTTTACTGTCAAATGACGAGCCATCGTCTGAAAATCCATTTTCCAAAACATACACCGGTGGATTTCCATATTCGTCGCTTATTTTCCGTAACAATTTATAGAATCCTTTCGGTACTACCTAACAGAGATATTCTTGTTATCAAATACAGATAAATATGAAAAAAAAACGAAGTTTTGTTCTCTAGCATGATATTGCTATCGTATTATTTTCTGCTTACATTCAGCCACGAACTCGATCCTGTTTCCCAGCTCGAATCCCTCGTATATTCTATACCCATATCGTTATACCAAGGATTCGTTTTTCTACCCCGTACAGGATATACTAAATTGGAGGTGTAGTGATTGACTCCAAAATAATCAGCAGTACCTCTGAAATGAAAAAGCAATAAGCACCTGTTTCCAATATATCAATTATTTGTAACTTTCAGGATTATGGAATAATCCTTGATTTATAACAAATCTAGATATTTGTTAAATATATACTTTATTCGAATATATATAAAATATATATTCGTAACAGCATTATTAAATTAAATGAAATTAATTGAACAATTTAAAATTCTGAATATTATTACTTCAATGATGAATTGATAAATTATATAGAATTGTACGTGAGGACTAAGACCTTTGTGTAACGTAAAGCCACTTGTAACAGTTAGTGGTTGGATGCTGTGGTCAGCATACAAGTTTACAAGTTCCAATGTCTATGTTCTCATCGTATTATTCAACATTAAACACTTGCTTCGTAATAACAATAATTAAAGTTTTAAATGTATATCGTATAACAATACAAGAATTTTAATCTACATGATCATTTGATATTTATTTTTTTTATTATAGATCAATTCTAATAATAATCTTTATTCACATAATTCCTGACGAATTATTAACGAAAGCCATTTACCAAATGAATATTCGTTGAAAATTAAATTAACTTTCGTCTTAATTAAATTAAATTATCTTCGTTCACATATTTAATTTTAATGACGAAATAAAATAATAAAACACGAGCTTCGTATAATGAGAGTATATTTGCCATACTTTATGTACGTTATCCAGTCGTTTGAGAACGTTGGCAGCCGCGAACGTGGTAATCCTTCGGCAAGACTATTTTCATCGATTCTTTGCCTCATTACAGGAGGATAATCTCCTTCTTTGCTGAACAAAGGATGTGCGAACCAACCACATGAATATTGAAATGCGACATCATCCGAACTACTGTCATTTGAATGTAAATTAAAGTACGATTGGCAAGCCAGGTCTATTCCTATTTTGCCTTTTTGGCTTTTGCGAAATTCAGCATTATACATATGATATACACGAGCGTGTGCTTTCAATACATTATGACCGCATAAATAGTCTCCGAAGTTTGTGAAATTTTTTCCTGAAAACACCGATCATAAATATAATATAACAATTCATACATCGATTGTACTTTAAAAATGGATGTAGCGCTTTACAATATAACGTACCACCAACTTTAAATCTAATTTTCAACTAAAAATTAACGGATAGATAAATGAAAATTAATATTTTTATTACCAGGTGCCATTCCTTGTCCGCCATATCCGCCTTCACAAAATATGTTCGGTTCATTGATAGTTATAAAGAATTTGACTTTGGGTCCAAATTCTCTAAATACAACTCTTGCGTAATCGGTAAACCAATCGACCATTAATTCATTCGTCCAACCACCTAATTCTTCTAATGGTTGCGGATGATCCCAGTGATAGATGGTAACGTACGGTTCAATGCCATTTTTATGTAACTCATCAAGTAGATTGTTGTAATATCTAATAGCAGCTTGATTGATTTTACTAGGAAATCCCGTTGGCAAAATTCGAGACCAACTTAACGAAAAGCGATAATGATTGAACTAAAAATTAACGCAATTCAAGAGGTGTTCAAGTTTCATTTAAATCTACTGTCATTTTTTAATATCTACTTCTCTTTGTATATATAGACAAAAAAGAGAGAAATAGGGAATAACAGTTAAAGGAATTTCCAAACTGATATCTATAAAAAAAAAAACGTATATGGTTCAAATTTACCCCTATATTTTTTATAATTTGTACGTCCTCTTTGTATTTGTGATAACTGTCTGCAGCAATATCACCATTGTATCTATCTTTTATTCGCCACGATTCGGAGTGAGTAAATCTATCCCATACATTTTCACCTTTTCCTATAAAATGAAAATTAAAATTTAGCT
>JABFQA010000075.1:0-30433 GCA_022817065.1 Probaryconus sp. ZL-2020
GAAGCATTTGAATAAATAATTGACAAAGATCTGGACTTCTGCATAATTTATATAAAAGTCCAAAAACCTATTAAAATTCATTGAAATTAAGGTCCTTGGAAATGATTAAAATGATTTGAAGTTAGAAACTCTACAATGTATAAAAAGTAATGAAAATTTTTCATTTCCATTCAAGCCTTAAAAATGATACCTTAGCTTAGAAAATGACTGCAACGATCTAAAAATTTTCATTTCTCTTAATCATTTATACATTTTACAAAAGCTTTTCTTTTATCAGTAGATGTCATTAAGTTTAACATATAAAAATTTCTAAAAAGTCAACATCATCTACTTTTAAAAAAACATAAGCAAATCAAACCAAGAGATTCCAACAGTAAATCCTAAATCTGAAAATGAGAATGACATCTCTAGTTCCAACTGTTTTTTTTTTTTTTTTCTTTTTTGTTTGCTTTGGTTTCGTTTTTTGTTTCTTTTGAAATTGTACAAATTACAATTCAGTAACCGCATAGAGATTGGGGTCGCTGCCTTGGACTTGACTGAGCGTGGAAACCGGTTTCTCTTGTCTGTTCTGGGCCCGATTGTACGTACCGTACATGTTTGGTACCGTGTTATTTTGTGCATTGGACTCGCTGAATTGAGCCCTGCTGAAATTTCTGTCTAACGTTCGAACTTGGTCCTGCATTTGATCTTGGATACGAACAGTTGGCGCTTTGTTACGCACCAGCGAACGAAACTGATTCATATTGGTTTGGGATCGGGACTCGAATTCCCAAGTGGGCTGACTTACTGGGTTCGGTGGCAAGGGTCGATTTTGATTCCAGGCTGGTGTGGGACCGCGTTTCAGGTTGGCCAAATTCTTTGGATCCAGTGTTTGCGTCTTTCGTGAATCCTGAAATGTCGCCAAGTGAGCTGGCCCATGACAGTTGTGAGATAATGTACCGGTGAATGATCCAACGCTTGGAGTCCAAGGCGGTTCTCTACCTGAAGAACCAAAATAAAGATCAATTAATTTAGAAAATCGTACGGGAGAAAGAAAAACGTCAATTGTAAATGTTGATTTTTAACAAATTTTCATTCAGACAAATGGTTGTCGTGAAAAAATGTTTGAAAATGATTAAGGAGAAGAGGATAAAATAAAAGCAATCGTATATATTAATATAATAACCACCTGGACCCGAGGGGGCGTGCCCTCAGTAAAAATCACTAGACTCTAAGGTCTTGCATTGTTTGCTCAAAGTCGCGTACTGGCCAGGTTGGTCTCCGAGCCCAGAACGGTGGTCAGCTCGTCCACTCGCCGATTGCTGATGGTGCTGACTCGATTTGTGATCCCCTCCTCCACTGCCATTAATACCCCCACCTCTGTAAATGTCAAGTCAAAAAATTAAGTTGCAATATTATCTCCTTGATTTATTTATTATATAAATTTTTGTCTCAATTTTGCCTTTGTTATTAATTATATGCCACTCTTTATATTAAATTAGGATGGATACAGTGGCACTTAATTCAATGTTAATATAATAACTATAAATGTTCTGAAATTATTGTATTATGAATTCAACTTTTAAAAAGTAACTCTGTTTGTAATGATAATTTAATCTGAATTAAAACAAAATTAGCGCCAATGTATTTCTTTCTTTCTTTATTTTTAACTTCTTTCAAAAACATTTCCTAATTCCTCAAATGTATTCGAAAAATTTAATAGACTTTTATTTTTAATTTCAATTTGAAATGATTTTATAAAGAAAATATATGAAAAATGAATGTCAAGCTTGTGTAATTAATATTCCATCCAAAATAGTTTTCTCTAACTCAAAATCCAATTGCTTTATATGTGAAGTTACTGAAACATTCATGGCACTGTCTTTTAAATAAAAAACTGATAGTTAATAATTAAAAAAGTTAAATTATTATTTAAAAGCATTCAGTAGAAAAAATGTATCTGAAGAAATTCAAACCATTCAAATGAAATATATAATTTTGAAAACATTTTTGTCATATTTGCTGCATTTGAACGCGAACACTCAAAGCGACATTCCAGAGCATGGCGCATTCTCTACGATACATCTGACGTTCCTCTAATTGTTGTATATTTCAGTGTAACACACATTTGATCCAACATAATCAAAATAGTAATAATAAATTAAACGAGCAATCTATTTTATTAAACTTAGATTAATTGTGCTCACAAAAATTCATCAGTGGTAATTCTTTTTACATTCAAGGAATTCAACAGCATTTAATTCGATTGTATGATTGTATTATTAACATTTGTCGATTCTGATTAAAAATTACCTTTGATAAATTTTTTGTTTAAGGCGATAATCATTTATTTATGTTTTTGTAAAATATCATGAAAACGAAAGTTTTTGTAAATGTGGCTGCTAAGTAATTATCATCTTAAACTATTACTGAAAATAAAATAATGAATTTTTAAACTATTTCATAAAACTGTTGTTGAAAAATTATTAACTCTTTGAAACATGTTTGTTAATAAATCATTCTTTGAGTTTCCCTGTGTTGTGTTAATTAAAGATTACAATTTTTAATGTTTCATTCATTATAAATATTATACTTATTCTACTTAAGATGCATAATGAACAGTTACATTATTTTGTAATTTCAAAGTTAAAATTATTAATAAATTGACTTCAGAAATTGTTTCAAAGAGTTAAATGTGCAAAAGTCAAAGTCGCCTTACGCCAAAGCAGAATACCTTATCAACAATATACTTTACTTTATTTATAATAATAATTAAATTAAAATATAGAATATATTAAATTATGAACGTTATATATTTTTTTTGTATTAATTAATTTGATGAAATATTTAATGGCAGTTCAAGCAGACTAATATAAGATTTGCTCACTTAACATAGTTTTAATCTTTTACTTCAAAATCAACATGAAAAACATTAATTTATTATATTATCCTTATCGTACTATGAAACTATGTTCTTAACTTCCATTAATTAACAAATATGCAGTATAATACACTATGTGTTTTATGTGTTATAAGAAACTATGACACTGACTAAGTTGCGACTAATTTTCTTAAGTAACTATTTAGCAATAAGAACTTAGTAATCTTATTATATATAATAGATGTATATACACAAAGTTGTGCTCATAGAAGGTACCGTTTATGAGAAATGTTGATTCTCTCATCTGTGGGAATTTCTGCATCGTTACTTTTCCCGTAAACGGTATCTACTATTTGATTTTGGATAAGCATAAAAGATGTCTTTCAGGTTCATTACATATAACGAGATATCTTGAAATTTAATTTCACGGCGGTTCAGTTCGTAGCATCAAAAGATATAATTACCATTCTAATTTCACAACATATTAAAATTATTTCAGCAATTGCTATTATTAATTTGACGTCAGTTTCTAATATATTTTTTTTCTGTTTTATTTACAATAATTAAAATCTTTCTTAAGTTTCTTTTTTTTTATATTCAATAACCAGAGACAGATGTACTGAGTTTTTGCATAAAAAATTGATACTCGAATGATTACTCTTTTTGATTATTAAAAATTGAACAATCTGTCGCTGATTAACATTGTGTAATTGCAAACGTAAATGAAATAAAGAGAAAATAACTGCCATTAAATAGACAACGATGGACTTATTGCACAAGAGCATCTAACATTTGTATGTCTCTGCTTGGGTATTGTGAGGTTTTTTTTTTTTTTTTTTTTTTTTTTTTTTTTTTTTTTTTGTAAAAAGAACGTAAAGATTCATGCACAAACTTTAACATGCTCTCGTGCAGCTGACGTGCGCGGGCTGTCGCAGTAGCGTATGATGGCGGGGGCGGCGTTAGCAGAAGAGGCTGCTTAATAGTATTATGGTTGCCATGAGCATTCGGAATATGAGGAGGGGCTGTAGGCGGGTACGACCCTTGGCCTCGAAGTGTCCGAGCTGCTATCGCCTGCGAGGCTGCGGATGGCGGCAAGAAAGGATCTTGCTCGTCGACTTGAAGATAATCGCTTCTAAAAACACATTCGCAAGCAAATCATTTTTTATATAAATTGTTTTAGGAACAGTAATTAATAGGGATCGTGCGTCGACGACGCGTCTCCTGTCTGCCGCGGAATGTCTGTCTTTCTGAGGATGTAGCTATATGTCTGCCTTTTGATGTAGCATGCAATTGGTGTGTGTCTTTGTTTGCTGTCTCTTAAGAAGATGTTTTATCTCAACTTTGTTCATTATTTTATGATACGAAATTCATCGTCTTTTAAATAATCATAAGTTTGATTGGTGTTTGAGAAATGAGCTTTTTGAAGTGAAAAGATAAAATTGGTATCAAACATCTTCTTCAGGGGTCGGTTTGTGTAATGTGCTTTAAATTAAATTAAATTAAATGTCAAAAGATTTTATTCCATTACCATTTAATTATTCATTTTTGCATCAATTAAAACTGAATTAATATAATCAATTGTATTAAATGTATATTGATCGAACAAAATATAATTTTATAAAATAAGTATACAATATACTCAAAGAATAATCGAATCACTGGCACATCACAATCTAATTTCTGCAACAATGACATTTATATATATATATATCGAACATAAAAAAGCCTTGAACGAAAAATAAATTCATAATAAATCTTTTCAAATTCATGAATAATAGATTCAAGCAAAAAATATAACATCACAATGATATACAGAAATTCTATAAACTCTATATGTAAATGCATTGTAATGAATATAACAATATGTTAAACATAACAAATGCTAGAAAATCGCTTTAACGCAATTACGTTAAAACGACTGTCTAGCGAATGAAATGAAGTTTAAATTTCTTTTAAACTCATCATCTTGAAAAATTACATGTCATGTTGCAGCACGTTACGCATTAATATAAAATAGAATTTGTTTCAAGTACTCGCACAGCACATTTCCTTCTTCTAAAGTGGATGAACGAATTACTACTTGAAAGTATTTAAAGTATTGAAATGTAATTATAGTGAAAAATTATCTAGAAAAAGTGAATTGCATCTAATTAATAAAATGTGCTCGAAACAAAAATTATTATTGCATAATGGTCATTCTATGATCGTGTAATTTTCAGTTGTAATACATGCTTCTAAAATATTTGCACGATAGTTATCTCTGACAAGAACTTTATGGATCATTTCAATCAATAAAAGTAGTATACTACTATTTGCAAATGGAAATGGCAATAGAAAAACGATCTAAATGTCGTTTATTTATTTCAATGTGCTGTGTGGGTATTTTTGTTTAATGGATATATGAACAAACGTACGTTGAAAGTGAATGTTGAGATATGAAATTTTGTTTTACGCACGACCCCTATAACTCGTAGATTTAATATGTTTTTGTATAATTGAATACAGCGTTTCAAAAGTGTACATGTAGAAAGTGACTTGAAAACATTCCGTAATAAAATTGAAAAAAAAAATATAATTAACTTTAAATGATAATTATCATATATAATAATAAGTATTATATATTTAAAATAAATATGAATATACTTAAATTCAGAGATCAAGAAAATTCACAGCAATTCAATGCCATAGCTTTTTGATCTGTGATCGAACTGAATAATGAGGGTGAAATTGAGCAGCTGAAATTTCCTTCATTTCTGAATAATACGTTCACTAATTTGTTAAATGTTTTTTTGTATATATTTACCGTTTTCGTATATAAATCCACGTATGAGAATCTACCCACACTAAGATTGTGAATAAGAAACCTGCTGCTACTGAGGAAAGTAGCATGAATGACAGACCGTACCTGTTTAAAAAACAAATCTATCATCAATAATTTCTAAATAGTTGATAAAAATTATCACGTAAGCTTAAGTGCTTTTACAATTTTTTAAATAATTGAAATTTATTTCTTGTAACGCAAAACACAAGTTATTAGACTCTGAATTGGTAGCTTCTTGTTCATCGTGTACCAAGGATGCATCCTTAATTAAATTCCCCAGAGAATACACAACACGAAAAAGTGTTATCACTTTGTCTGCAAAACCAAAAACTGAATTTGAAACTTAGAACTTACAATCCAAGATGACAAAGACTTTTTGCTGCATGAACGTATTGTTTGTGGAGCGGCTTGCAATCGACGAGGGTGGCAAGACCTGACATAAGTTTCTCCACTGATATAATGTTGGACTTGAGGCTGCTGAAGATTCTTTCGAGTTTTGCTTTTTCGAAGAGCTGTTCGCCAAATTGCTGGACGATGGTGAAATTCTGTCGCATGGCCTCGACGGAATTCTGACCGTCTCTCAGTCGTTGTGTGAATGGATTTGTGCGGGTGTTTTCACAGTGCGTGTAATAAGAGAGTACTTCCGAAGCGAGTGTCGAAGGCACGGCTCTGGTCAAATAACCATCCGGTGAGACGCACAGATCGCCGAGAGCCACAGATGACGACAGGTACAGAGAGGCCATCAGCCACGAGATAATAACCGCAAATAGGCCAAATACGGAAAACCTGTTTCAATTCAAAAATACATTCATTAGTATAATTCTATTTTCGTAATTAAATTATAGTAATTAAATGGTCTCTTTATCAAACTAAAGAATATCGTAGATTTTTAAAATAATTCTGTTGAATTACATGACATAAATGATTTCTTTTAGACGATTAATGAGAAATTGAAATGTCGATATGTAATTCAAAAAAGAAGAAGCATTGAAAATCGTATAATATCTATGGAATGTATATGTGAAAGGTGAACTCCACTTTTTTCATTTATCAAAAAGTAAATTGCAATCCTCCAGTAAATGAAATGAAAAACATTGCAATCCTTTTAAAAGTATTCACAGAAAATGTAAATCGGTTTTCTACTTGTAATTCGCACTTGGGAATTTATCAAGGATAAAAATAAAACAAGAAAAAAAAATAGATTTATCACGTTGCTGAAAAGAACTAAATTCCGTTTCAGTTAACTGAATCTTTTTCCTCAGCATTGGAAATAGAAAAAAAAAAAAAAAAAGTAGAAACTTTACCTTTCACGACGCGATTAAAGAAATTTTTTATGATTGCTGCATTTTTAAACACTCTATTTTCTCGCGTGTAATAAAATAGACGGAATCTTTTCTTTTGAATCTGTCTTGCAATTGTAATAAATAAAATTTATATTCTTTAAAGAATTTCTAATTCGTCGATCTTTATCAAAGTTTTATTGTACATTATGATTATTATAAATAAACGTATATACTCATTTTGATTGTTGAAGAAGATATTTTACGAGCACGTATATAATCAGAATAAATGATCGTCAATATCTTTTGTGGCAATAAATTGTGTCAGTGTAATAGTCGAATAAAAAAAAAATATGTTTTCCCTGTTATAGTGCTTAGTAATCATCATTTCGATGTTATCTGGCTTTAAACGAAACTGAGCGGTAAGGAAGTTCGGTTCTTTGTCCAATATCGATGACCTATATCAGATAATACTCTTTGACTCATATCACTGACCTAATAATGGTCCCAGAATGCATTGACATTATTAAACAACAGATAAATTTTCCCTTAGGGATTTCTATCCTCACATCGTCTTTTAATACAATTATTCAATCAGACATTGTTATTAAAACATTACACGAACTTTTACATTGCAGATGAAAATTTTTATTAAAAAACTGCCGTTATCACAGTTTTATGAACAATGAAACGATATTAAAATTTTTTATTAAACTGTTTTAATGACGTTTCTCTTTTTCTTCTGCATTTTATAATTTAAAGTTGATTATTGTTCAGCTTTTAAAGAATGCGAGATATTTATTATTTATAAAATTTAACAAAAGATTTGCAGAGAAAGCAAATTTGTTTGAAAAGACTTACAATGTGCTCGAATGCACAGGTAAATGTTCAAATTTTTAACGTATATATTTTGTTATGCGAGTGCTTTTATGTTGGGGCATAAAAATATTTGAA
This sequence comes from Probaryconus sp. ZL-2020, assembly GCA_022817065.1. NCBI lineage: Eukaryota > Metazoa > Arthropoda > Insecta > Hymenoptera > Scelionidae > Probaryconus > Probaryconus sp. ZL-2020. Next base: position 7,916 of record JABFQA010000075.1, read on the forward strand.
AAACTTATTTTAGGTATAGATTCGTGTACTTATGATATAGGAATTTTATCTGTTAATATTCACATATCAGAAAAATATATTACAAAGAAAAATCATTTATAAAAAAGTTATTTTTTCGTTGCAAAAAATGATACTGTTAAGTTACGCATAAAATGTGATTCACGATAATATCGTGTGTTCTCATTAATGGTGAAAGTGCTAAACAGAATTTTAACCGATGATACGAGTGAGATTAAAAACTATTCTTATTCACATGCGGATGTGTCATCCTTTTACAATTCGCCTTGAAAAGAAAACAAAGAAAACAATAGTTGCTCTTTGAAAGATAAATTTCATACTATTCCTTTTTTTTTTTTTTTTATAATAATAATAAATGTTCATTCGTAAATGTAAGAGTTCACATTTTAAATAAGGTACTCTTAAAAAGTTTTATGGAACAAGTAGATTTGAACAAATCACATTTAGATTCATTACCGTCATACAAATTTGAATTTATCTCGGCGTCTTCACAGTACCACTTTTCTTTGTGCAAAAATAATTTGGGCAATTTAAATGGGTCGTTATTTTTCGTTATCATTTTACTTTCAGTCATTCACCTTTCAAGTGGTAGTGCACTATTTATGTTTTGCACGGTACAAAGAATATACATTTTGATGATCCATGGAAATATAATATACTTGTACCATATTACATTTCATTAAAATCAACGAAAGGGAAAAAAAAAAATATTGCAAAACTGTCTACAAAAGTCATCAATCAAAAGAGAAAAGGCACCACAAAAATGCCTATCATAAAAAAATTTCTTATCAGAGATCGTACCAGTGACGTCACAGTGAGGCGCGCGATCTGCGTTATCTCAAATCAGCGACAGTGATAAGGCGCGAACTTACGTAATGAGAGCACAGCGCGAGTGTCGCACGACTCCGACCAGCAGAACCATTAATAGGATAAGGAGTACGCTAAGCACGGCCATGGTAACGGGCCACCTCAGCTGCTCGATCTTTTCGCCGAGGACAATGGCCCTGGCCAGACTGATGCCGCTTAGTGGCTTCCTGATTTCGATGCTACGGTTCATGGCCACGGAAACGTCCTGCTTCATATTCCTAAGCGCAAGCAAAAGCGTCTCCACCATGGTTTTGTTACTGGCTGGCGCGTTAAAAGCATCACCCAAGTCGGTCAGAGAAGGCTGCATGTATTGCTTGAACGTTGTCTCTATCATGGTCGTCTGGAAACGGAGTATAAATTACATTAAAACTCTGTGGTCTGCAGTTATTAATCGATACACATTGCAGGTATAAGATGGATATAGTTTTACAAGGAAATGAGGATAAAGTGAGGAAGATCGAATTGGTATTACAAGTATATTAAATGAGTAGAAATGGGGTCGATGTGATACCTTTTTTGCTTTAGTATTATGTATTGATTTTTATAAAATATTACTGGGGATTTATAAAGGATTGATAAGGATTTTAATTGAAAAAATTGTCTTTTCTGATGAATATTGATATTAATTGGTTAAAAATTATTTTTGTCAACCCTTTATTGAATTCTGAAACTTGTCAGTGATAATCGAGCGTGTGTTAAAAATTGACGTGGCAAGGGTTCGCCATCGATCGTTTGCTTAGCAGATTAGAAATTACCCGGGGAATGAATAATTGATGAATTTATCGTAAGCTCCGAAGGTAAATAATGTATACAATTAGGCTCGTGATATATTGCACCGGTGAAAGGTAGTATTGACCTTTAAAGAAAGAATTGTCGGATTAGACTTCTGCTGATCGTTTTTTGCTCGTCACTCAAACATCAGATGATCGATTAAAAATTACGTCGACCATCATTAACGTCACTCTTCTAATTTTCTTTAGATAACAAGATTATACATTTACAAGAGAAATTGAGTTGTCACAAAAAGTCCGAGAGTGACGAGTTATTTTAATGATAATTTTTTTTCTTAAAATTATGTTTCAGTAAAAGATAAGAAAGGATTTTTATCAAAAAAAAAAAAAAAAAAAAAAAAGATAGGGAAGAATGAAAGGATAAGGGGAACACTTCGATAAAAAAAGGGGACATAAGTTACCTGGTTTCTCACAGCCATGACAATGCCGTCGACGTTTTTGGCAGCTGTTATCAACTGGACGATACCGTTATGGACATCGTCATTGCCATAGAGGCCAACAGCGACGGCTCCACAGCAGAGGATCGCTAGAATGGACAGAAAAAATTTCAGCAGGAGTATCGACGTTCTATGGCGCGCCTTCCGGTCGCAGCATCTCGTCACGAGATAAACCAACAGCACCAGGAGTGTAAAGATCAACCACAATGCAGGAATGCTGCCCAATATGCCAAGACTCTGCAAAAAAAAAAAAAAAAAAGACATTTATATTAACTGAAATCAAATGAATTTCTTTATTTTCCACACCTGAAACAAATATTAAAACATAATGAAAAAAAAAAGACGATGTCAGTCTTGACGGTGACTGAGTAACTGGTAATTAAAACACGAGTCAAAGTTTGTTTCGCCATCCTTTCGAGATAAGAAGAAAGAAGGTAAAGCTGTTATCATTCTTTTTGTCTTGTCTCGTCTCGCACTTTGTTCTTTATCCTTGATCTAACTTTGGCAAAGTTTCTCTGTGGGCGAAGAAAAAAAGAAAGAGGCGTGTGGAAAAACGTAGCGTCGCTTGATGCCCCGACGACTTGTCAACCGAAATAATCGTCCAGGACGAGGTCCAACGGCCACACGAGAATCCACAATTGAAAACAAAGCTTCACGAGCAATCATCCTAAATAATAGAAAGAAGATCGCTAATGACGTGGAAGACGCAGGCACTCGTGCGGTTCAACGACGAATGTTTTCTTCGAGCAAAAGAAAAGAAAAAAAGAAAATTGTGATTCGAGAAAGATTTAACGAGAAAAGATGAGGCACAGAAGACAGGGAGAGATAAGTTTATTGCAAAATGCCAAGAAGATGGAACTTGTTGAGATAGAGAAGTGAAGTTCATGAGAGTTGTTTACTTAACCATCCGGTCGAGTTTCAGAAGTTTCATTAACCTGATCGTAAAACTGATTAGGGTCTAATTTTGAGGCGTTCTGGTTGACATGTCAAATCTGATCGCAAGTTCAATTTTAAAGTCATTCCAATTATGACTGTTGGCCATTTGAAACGATGTTACGTTCACGATTCTCTTAACGATGTTCATTTTGGATAGTAATAATTTTGGGTAGCATTATTTTTTCATTAAAAAGAAAAATTATAATTATTTGTTGGCAAAACGTATTGATTTCATCCGTTATCCTAATTACATTCACGTCGAGTTTTAATTACTCTTTTTTTTTTTTTGCTACCTCTTTTAAGGAACTCTTATGCCCCTGAAGAGTTCTTTGGTTACAAGTTCACGACGAGCATTGCATGCGTCTATACATACATTACTCCACTCGCTACTGCTGTGGGGATAGAATTCGACAAAAGGGGTGTTTGCACCACAGCCAACTTCCACTTGCATAAAAATACCCTACACGTCATAAACACAATACCGACGTGAAACAAATAAAATTGAGAAACAGCAAATTTGTTTAAAATAACTATACTTATTTATTACATTTACCTCTCGATTATAAAAAAATCTTCGTTCATCATTACTTACAAACCAGTACAAACCATCTACGAAACAAAAAAAATATATAATTGTAAAAAAAAAAAAATAAATTTCAGTTAAAGAGATAATATTTTAACCATCATGAGAGAAGGAATGCATCTCCATATTTCCTGTTAATGTTGTTGGGTTTCAGAGAAATAGCCAGGGGAGCTCGTACGTTACTTGGAGCATTATGCCCGAGTCTTTGTGCATTGTTTGAGCTTTTCCGGCCATTGTGCTTTCAAGTTACACACAGTCCGGATTCTGTCATGAACTCCTGTATCGTACAGCCACGTTTCTATCTTGCTCTTTGCGCTATCATTCACTGCTACTTTTCAAAATTTCTAAAAGGAATTTTCAAATTTCATCGTTGAAAATTACAGTCGACGCGAATAAGTCACGTAGCGACTAGACTCCGATGATTTATTAGCAAGAGTTTCTTGTAGAAATTGGAACACGTGTGTAAAGTTTTGTCCTTTGTCAGAAAAAGTGCATGTCGTCCATTTGAATTCGGCGATTGAATGTGTAGCTTTGTATAGAGTGTGTCAGAAATGTTCTGAATATTGAACGAAGCCAAATTGATATTTATCCCAGTCATCCGAATCTCAAAGTCATTTCCATATGAAAACTATTTTATTGATATACGTCAGATTAGATACAAATTATTTCTTTCCATTTCTAGATTGATTTTAATAGCAAAATAAAAGAGGACGCAGGATTGAGTTTGACTTCGACTTGGTTTCGAACAATAGCCTCTGGTTATTGTTACAGCGTGATGTTATGATTGCAGGCATACCTCAACATAAATTTCCGAGCGAGGATTAAAGGTGTTGTTGACAGTGTGAAGAGATATGTTGAGGTGAGGAAAGCTGTGGAAGATCCTGGCTAACTGAGGCACTGTGTACTGTTCCGGAAGCTGCTGTCCGCCTGCCATTTTGGTGATCCCTCGGCTGCCAAGATTCCTATTTCAAAGGCCCTTACTTGTCAAGACATGCTACGTTATCTGCAACATCAATAAAGAAGGATTTCCTTTTTAATTAAATCCCTTTTTCAATTTCGTAAATTACAATGTTATAATAAGAATGATAATGTTTGTCATCAACTCATTTATTCATGTATTCTTAACTAAAAGACGAAATTGAAATTATTAAAAATTGCATTACAAATGTTTCCTAACAAGAATAACAATTTACCTAGAAAATTTAAATTCTGAATTTAGATGCACCATTTCATCCGAACAACAATACTACAGTGCAATTGAATCGAGCGATGCAACATTAACCGAGCGGGAAAACAATTTCAAGACGTTCGAAATTGAACCGGTACCAAAACCGAATTCCAAACTGATAAGAAACTGAATTGCAACAAATTCTGTCTAATTTCGCTTTAAAATCGTAGCCCTTTTATCGCGACCCCTTTTTCTTATCTTAATTAATTTTAAACACCCGACGTCCAAGAAATAATGACCTTGCCGTTGGCATTCGATTCGAAAACAACCGAAACGGATTTTTGTCGCAAAATCACACTTCGAAGCGAATCGCCGTCGTTCCTTCTCTCCTGCAATTTCCTTGAGTGACGTATTCAGAGCAAACGGTAAATTTATTTGCGCGGATAATGAATAACGTTATTTGTCGCTTAGCTCCTTCGTTTGCTTCGTTTTCGCGGACAAGAAGGCACGGGAATTCAAAAAGTCAGCCGACTGGAACGAAGACACAACTGACACAGATTTCATTAATTAAGCTCTCTCGTTCCACTCAACAATGGCGTTTCAGGCTTAATTGGATTCGGCCGGCAAAGCGTTTCCGTGCATCGCGCAACGTCGACGACTTTCTAATAAGGATTAAAGTGCGTCGAGCTTGTGACGTTCGTTGTTTGCTTGCTTGCGTTTGCCACGAATTTGCTCGCGCCCCAAAATGTCATCCACTTCGCACCCTTTTTCATTTCGAATTAACAGGAACATACACTGAGAAAAATATTACCATAAAATTTGCTATACATTGTAGCAAACTGGTCCCATAAGTCAAAGTATGGAAAATATGCTAAAGAATTCAGACAAAATTACCAATAAATGCAGTAAATTTTATTATATTTGTCACAATTTTTCTATCAATCATCGGAAAATGTACCTTAGCACATTTTCTACGTTTGACTTATAGGACCGGTTTACCACAATTTATAGTAAAATGTCCATTCTATTTTTCCGCGGGTATGATAAATTAAAAAAAAAAAAAACGATAAAGAAAAGAATTTGATTTCAAATAATTCAGTGATTATCTAAAACAACGACAACGTATTGTAAGGAAAATACACGATGATCCTTGAGATTTCTGGCCTCGCATCATCCAACATCGGCAGAACCAGAAAATGAATTTACAGTTTCCATAATAACACTGATTCAAGCAAAACATAATATTCAATAAGCAGCCTCTTGATTTATTCAGTAAATAGCCAGTAATGTAGCAATCTTGAAACTGTAATAACCGAGTTAACATAAACTATAAACTAATTTGCAGGCGAGTTAAAAGACGCGGCAGCGTGTTCGACTGGAGTTTATATTCGTCCAGGTTGTTGCCCTTCGATTTGTTTAAGTGCCATTTCGCGCCACAGTAATGCACCATGGGGCATAAAAAAAAAAGGAAACGTGAGTTCGAAAAGAAAGTACGTTAAGGAAAGAGAGAGAGAGAGAAAGAGAGACGGAGTGCCAGGAAGAGGAGAAAGGGAGGAGAGAAAATGCATACGAAGTAGAAGGCGGAATACGCGAATCGCGGTTGCAAGAGGGAAAATGGATGGAAGAGGAAATTATACGGAGCGAAGCCAGATCCCTTGGCTCGACAGTGGCACAAAGAGTGCCACTATTTTTAGCAAATCAGAAAAGATCAAATGTCGAGGCAGAGTTCTTTTTTGTCGGTGCGAATCCAAATCCAATAGCGGCATGGTGTAACACTTTTGAAAATCAATGCGAGCCGCTGCGAAGTCTACGTCCTTGTTTGAGAGTAAAGCATTTCTCAGCGCTACGATGACTTTAATATTTCACGAACTTTTTATCAATTATTTATATTCAAATTTAAAAATAACCATTGCAGAAGGAAACGATCTATATTGCCTAAGTTGATGAATTTGATTTAAGAGTCATTCCAAAAAATCACGTTCTCATATACATTTTTTTTTTTGTTTTTGTAATAAGTTTACACGTAAACAGACATTAATGCATATGTATATTTTTATTCATAGACATTTGCAATGAGAATTCCAATTTATCGATTATCGCGCATTAATTCCCAACAGTACCAATTAAAGTCAATCAAACAGTATTTGCAGCACTTATGTAGTGTAACGAATTTTTTTTTTTTTCTGACTTTTTACGAACTTTAATACCGGTAGCTAAAGATCTTTCCATGTCTATTCTTTTTCTCTTTTTTTTTTTTCGGTTATTCTTTCCTTATGAGTCAAAGATTAATTCGAAATATTCATAAGCAATAATACCTGTTTGATTACGTCACGTTTGAAATGAAAAAGGCTACTCTTGTATCGCGCATTTATCACTTCGTACGCGACGTAGCAAGTACATTGGGAATTGATCGAACGCAAGAAAAAAGTCTGCCGCACATAAATGGAACATTTCGCGTTGCCAGATTTCTGGGATCCCTCCCTTATTATAATGTAATGGGTTTCATTTATTCAGCATTTCAATATTTATGACACTTTTTAGGCATTGATACAAGTTGCCTTTTTTTTTTTTTGTCATTTCTTCTTTTATTTATTAATTTGATTATATAATCAGGATAACGATTACAGTTATTGAAAATGAAAGAAATTAAAAATATCAATTTGATACCAAATACTGGTAGCTTGGAAATATTTCAGGAAGTGTCATTAATTGCCATTCAGAAAAAAAAGGCGAGGATTAAGAAATGCTACTGTTTGAATATTAATCACCAAAACTGGAATTCAAATTCCTCTGCATCACATTATTGAATTTAAGGCAGGAAAAAAAAAGGACTAAAACCATTCCCACGAAACTTTCCTTCTTCTCATTATGTTAATCCACTCATATTAAACCGATAAAAAAATCCGACTCTAATGCATAAATTCTGATTTGAGCATCAACTTTGTAAATCCGGAAACGGGAGTTTATGAAATGCGATCTAACGAAATAACTTTTAGATGAATTATAAACCTTTTTTTTTTTTCTTTTTTTAGAAACACAATGTGTATCATCTGAAAAAGAAACTTCGCATTTATAGAAATAAAAAAAAAAGCAACTTTTTATTTATGGTATTGATCAAAAGTTCGAATCCATCTCGTTTGCAAATGGTCATGTGAAACACGGAGAGAGCTAAAAAAAAAAAAAAGAGAGCTTGACAAAAAGAAATAATAAAATAATAGAGAAAGTACGCAACAATAAAAAACAAAGTTACAATGTAAAATTATTTCAAACTTTATTCTCATGCAAAAGAGGAGCGCAAACAGAGAAAAAGCGTGACCCCGTTATAACGAAAATCCACTTACTCTCGAACGATGAAATTTATTTCATTTATAAAAATCGCATTAATTCGTTCATTAATTAAAATGAAAACATAACGGCGAAATTAATTTTGAATTTCCCGCGCTCCTCTAACAAGTGCCACGACAGGGCCATCCCATAAACGAACATCGCCGCCCAGGGATTTGAATCAGAATGGGCCATAAAATGAAAATCCAACACCGTACGAAAATTAATCCTCGCGTAATTAAACGCACTCTTAAACAATTTGGTACATGACATAAACAAAAGCTTTAAACGAACAAAGTTGAGGAGCATAAAAATAAATGCGAAAGAACACGAATCGTTAACGAGACGTTTGGCCAAGCTAAATTTAAACATAAGCGGGAAAAGGAATAATTAGAGGGAAGAATTAAAACGTTTTTTTTTTTTCATGTCTCAGTTACCAAAGGTGCATGAACCCATTAAAATGATCTTATTGAAAGCTATTGAATTCCTTTGTCTTAACCCAAAGAAATCAATAGAATTAAAACTTTCGGCTGATCTTAACATTACAACCGAACCCAGAGCAAAAAATCAAAATTCATTCGGAGCCAATTTCTACCAAAGAAACTGATATTTCAATTGATTTCTGTTGGCAGCAACGACCTTAGAAATAGAAATTCCATTTCCTAATTAAGTAACAATTAAATCCAATTACTTCATGATCTGTCTTCCATTCCATTTAGTGAAAACAATTTCTATATTTCCAGTCAAATCGTTCATTGAATGGATTCTAAAAATAGTAACTACATCTCCGGACGAGAGAGAGATAGATAGAGATAGAGAGATAGATAGAGATAGAGAGAGAGAGAGAGAGAGAGAGAGACGGAAGAATAAACTTCCCTACAAAAGTCGAGGATAGATCCACCTAGGTCAGTCTGTGTTAAGCGAGAGGAATGATTAAACAAAGATAATAAATAATGGACCACGAGCACAGCGGTGGTTAGATAAATGGAACGAGAATTGTGGAGATTGGCCCTTCTTCGTGCGTTGGTAAACTTGAACGAACCCTGAGTACAATAGTCTTTAAACAGGAAATAGCGAGTATACGATCTCGAGATGAATTGTTAGCGCAATAATGAGAACCGTCCTTCGATCCTTGAGAGAGCAGTTCGCATTATGAATTTATATCCATTGTGCCACTGCATTCGATTACCATAGAAAGAAAATACCTTTGTCGTCAATCCGGATAAAACGATATTGCATCTTATTTTGCAATCTGCTCGACAACAAACAAACGGATATGTACGAAGAATTTTTGTTAAGCTGATAATAAATATTAAGATTAATGTTTTTGCCTTTTTTTTTTTTTTGGCTGAAGAAAGAATGTCTTTTAAATTGAGCCGGTTGAGTTTCCTTTTTTCACTTGAAATTAAAAGAATTTTTATTTTTAAAAACTGTTGCCACAGTGAAGTCAAATATTGATCCGAAAATATTCCGAACGTTTAATAATATATACTTAGAAGAATAATTTAGGTGAATCGATAAAACGTATTAACTTGACACTCATTTCGCTGTATCAATATTATTATTTTACGGGTGGTCTTTAAAAAATTAATGGTTTATTGGAGTTTATTTAACGTAAGGTGTTTTACGAGGATTGTCGTTTAAACACCGTTTAATTATTTCATACATATATATATGTATGCATATTAGAGACAACTTAACGGGTCAGGGGTTTGTAATCAAATTATCGAGTCATTCTTACGTGTGTTTAATTAAAATTATAACGTCTTATCATGACAAGACAGATGGCTAGACAATAATTAAAAAGTAATTTAAGAAACGTGACAATTATTAACAACAGTTATTTATCAGTTAATGAACCATAAACTCATGAACATTAAAGTTTCATTGCGGGTATTTAAAGAAATAAAAATTTGATTTTAATTGAAACAGGACACGACCTACAAAATTCTCAATCCTAAATAGAACCTTATCAAATCCTTATTAAATCCGAACCGTGTCAACCTACATTTCAATTTCAATTAAGCATATTTTCTTTTTGCAGTTCTCTGTAGCAATTAATGTCTTTTAAAAAAATCGCAATTAAAACTAATCGTGGAATAACTAATCGAATTTACATTGAAATAACAATCCATTAACGTAACGTTCAATCAGCGTTAAATCAACAGTATACACCGATCTAAAAAAAGAAAAGAAAAGAAAAAAAAAAAAAAAAAAGCTATAGCCAGGCATCGATGGAAACAGATTTGAGCATTAAAGACGTTGTAAATCGTGATCTGCATTTTCCTCTCGACTGATGAAAGTGACCTCGTAAGTGGAGGACCGAAAGCCAAGGCGTGGCATGAAGGAACTCGAGGGAGTTAACCACGAGCCCAGAAATCGATCGGCGGAAGTAGTTCGCTTCGTCTCTCGCTTCCTCATCGGACTCTCCGCGAGTACCCCGTTCTGTTGTCACTGTAATTCGCACGAGACGCAACACGCAATTCATAAGCGCACACACTTTGTCGCCACTATCATTCACAAGACTCCACCGGCTCTGCCCATTATTATGATTAACCATTGATACGTGCTGCGTTGTCTTTGTCACTGCCTTCCGTCTTTGTCCGCCTCTCTCTGTCGCGCTAACTCTTGTCGCCTCCTTTTTATACTTTGATTAATGTTGTCTCTTATTTAATTAGCGTGAAAACATGATAGGTGATATTTACAGCTAAAGTTAAATGTGACTCATTTTTTTTTATTCCCGTTGATTCATTGCCTCAATCTCAATTTGGATTTACTTGGAAAATTAAACAATGATAAGAGAGAAAGATTTTAATAACTGGTTGTAATTCAATTTTTCCATTCAAGGGAAATCCGTTACCAAAAGACTTTTCCAAAAAAGACTTTCCTTTTTCTTATCGATTATTTGAGAGTCATTGGGAAATGACGGATACACACCATTGTCTATAGAAATTAGGATTTCACCACAAATTAAATCCTTCTTTTCTTTTTCCTTCTGCCTGTCCAATTATTACCGTCGTAAAGTTGATTGTGAATTGTAACCGTAGTTTAAATAATCTCAAGACATAAAGATTCATTGAAACAGTATATTTCAAATGTAATCTGCAGGTCGTTGGATGTCAACCTTTGCGATTGGCCATTTAAATGAAATAACATTCTTTGATTGTCCATTAAAACTTAATACGCTTGAACCATAAATATAGAGGGAAGTAGTCAAGCGGAATAAATATTGTCTAGTTTTTTTTTTTCTCCCTCACCGATACGTTATAATTTAAGAGACTTTAATGGACTCAAATGCAGGACGAATTTAATTTATCATAATTGAACCTAATACAACAAAACTTTTGGATCTTTCATTAAAACGATACCATTTATTGACTTTAATGCAAATTAAAGTTCCGTTAAAACTTGGGAAGGAAATTCAAATTCTGTTTCCCACTTTAATCTTTCAACAAAATTCCCAATAGAATAAATCCAGAGTTTAAAAAATTTAATGCATCCTCGTGAATAATTGCACATTGGAGGGTATAAAAAAGTGTATAAAACCAAAAAATTAAAAAACAAAATCGTTATAAACAATGATGATGTATTCTGAAAATTAATCTCCTTAATTAAAAGCGATTGAAAACTTGAGCAGTATCTTCTTAATTGCAAGACCGAATCTCTTGGCGTAAATGCAGAAAGAACAGAAGTTGATACCGCATCAGGTTGTTCATTAAAATTCTCAAATTAAAATATTATCGCGTAAACACGCTATGAAAACAAACTGCCTGCTAGGAGTATTCATTTATCAAGCATCGTGCATTAATATTGTTATTGATAGCGCGGTGTGTAAATGTCATCCGCGTTTCTTTGTATCGCATTTCTGTAGCTTTATTCAACGCGCCGGCTTATCTTGTTTCAGCCGCGAGGAACTCGATGCATTTTAATGGCAAGGCGTATCAAGAGGCACAACGCCTGAATAACGAGCGGGAAAAGCATCTTTCAACAAATTCAAAGGAAACACTAAGCCAGCCGAATAAACCTAAGACCATTTTTTTTTTTTTTTTTTCGTCAACTTTTCTTTTATGCTCGACGATTGCTCCATCGATGCCTCTTCAAAAACAACTTAGCCATAAATAAACAAATGACGATAAATATATTTTTTATTTTCTACACGGAGAAAAATGTTTTAGAAAAATTACCATCTTTGTTGGTAAAGTGCGGATATACCTTCCCTTTCTGAAAAATTACGATCTTTTCAGGGAAAAATTAATATCTTTTCTACAGTTTCCAAAAGCTATCAAATTTTACCAAAAAAGATGGTAATATTTATTTGTTTTATTTCTCAATGTATGGATTTTGAACTTCAAAAAATGATCATAAACGACTGCTGGCTTTATGATGATATTAGAGGATTATCGAAACGATTGTAGTGTTCGTTGAAATGAGGAAGATTCGAAACAACAATATTCCGTTGGAACTCGCCCGGGAAGTAATATACCGATAATCATGGTCTCATAGAGCAGCGTTAATACTCAAACGATTCTCTATTCCATCCAGCACGTCACTTGCCAGAGCTACGTCGATGAGAAATCGTCCCATCCACATCGTCCCTGCGTCTATATATTTTCCTTCGTTGCCTCGACGCAGACTGACTGACTGTAATCATGCTGATAATCATAATGATCATAATCTCCCATTGACGTACGTGCTTTACGAGTCTCGTTATCGACTGGTTATGCGAGCAAATATTTCTATTAATTTATTCAAGATGCAGCTGTGTGTTAATCGATTGCACTTCCTGTCTGTATATTTTTTTACGCAAAAAGTCTCGTCACGAAGTTTACTTTTATTTTCAATGTTCAAGGGGAAAACATGTTAATGGCTCTGCTCACATGGTTGACTTTTTTTTTTCTTGTACGTCCTCGTAATTGGGGCTTATTTTTTGTTCTTTTTGTTCTTTTTATTTCTTCCCTTCTTCTTTTGAGGAGATAAATTTAGAGGAAATCCGGCATCTTCAAGATTAGCCGTTCTTAATTCTGTCGAAACTATTAACCGTTGTACCTCGTGTCAGGTTGTTTCAGCAGCTTCCTCCTCTTTCAGCGGCTTCAAATTTGTCAATATGACGTGCGTATATCAGAAACGTAAATATCGCAGTGTGTCGCCTCGGCTACGTCGTTGAATTTCTGCACGGTAAATTACGTGTTTTGACAAATACGACAACACACCTTCGTCGCATTTGATTCATCAACACGTAATCGTGCCGCAATTTCTCCGGCATACCCCTTTATGAACTTAGTTTCAGATGCAATCAACTGCTAACGTGATTGTCCACAACATTATGTCTATTCAAGAGTATAAAATTCGTTATAAAGTGGATCTGAATATCAATATTTTTTGTACAACAGAAGCAGAATTAATTTTATTAACATTTATCTTATGAAATATTACTTTTACGATGTGACATTATCTATTCTTCCGAAATCCACTGGGGTCTCATGTTCTACTGGTCTCAGTAAATTGCGGTCCAATTTATTACACTCAATTAGCAAAGTTGTAATGAAGAAATTCTCATCTTAGAACCTAGTTTCAGATTTAAATATCTTGCCATTTGTCTCTGTAATCTGTCGAGAAAGTTCAGAATTTTATATTTGATAACATGGAAAACTAATAAATCTTTTTTTTTTTTTATATCGATTTCTGTATCAATGTCTTTATTATAAAAAAAAAAAACTAGTGAATCACATACTTATCTAAATTTACAAAAAAACAATCTTATCAATTCCACGGATAACTAATCATTCATCATCAGTCCAATTAATACAAAACACGTTCGACTATAACTATAAAGCAAAAACTTTTAATACCTAAGATTAAAAGCAAAAATTTGATGAATATTAATCTCATAACGTGTATTTGTTTTTTATCAACGTGTCGCCCTTACTAGGAACGCCATTCGTTCTGATATTCAAAATAAACTGATAACAAGCAGCGATAATCCAAGAGTTATTGATGTTAGGAAGAGGCAAATTGGTATTTTTCAATGGCTCTAATCCTAGAATAAAAATAACACTGTATTTATGTGTTATGCGTTAGGTTTTAAACAGGACTTCCTTTTGATAAACGTTCGCGCGATACCAATAAAGTCGTAAGCGTGAGGCGCATACTGCAGAATATTGCACAAATAATCGTTACCCATCGCTTCTGTGCTCGTGCAATTGCAGTTGCACTTGCAATTTACACATTAGTTTTCCATTTTGGATTTCCTGTCATTATTCTTCTATGAAGTGTTTTTAGGACATGTACCAAGTAATGTAACGGAATAAAGGATGAAATTCGCAATGAAATGTTTGTAATTATTTTTACAGCACTTTTAGATGTTTATGGATTAATTGTTTTCCAGCTTGACCAATTGTTTATTCTGATCGAAACACGAACAGTCTGCTTTTATTAATTTTTAACCAAATCAGATGTCTTTTGTAAAGTGTTTCGCAATTCGAAAGAACGTATCTTTAAAACTTTTTGTTGTTACAGTTGAAATAATATATAGCTTGTTTGTAATCGTGGTTGTAATATAAAAATTGTACGATATCTTGTATCCAATTTTTATTTCTTAATATAATATTTCTGTGTCTTATATTTATGTTGCGTCATCACAAAAGAGGGCCTACGATGATAAATAGAAGGATTACTTTGGCGACAGAAAAATAAAAGCCCCGTGACACTCTTTGTCCGATTTTTCCTCGTGCATTTTCTTCATTTGAGTGCAACCCTCGGTTCATGGGTATAATGACCCAACAGTTGGCTACGAGTAAATGCCACATTTTATAAGATCCCTTCGACAAATATGTATGAGGACACTGCCGCACAAATAAACGTGCCAGCCAGATGTGCCGGAGACGATTCCTTTTTTCTTCGGGCACGTTTTAAAAGATGATCCAAAAGCTTTTCGTTTGGGAACATTTTTGTGGCCGACATTAAACAACGATCTATTCTTTTTCCTTTTTCTTTTTTTTTTTTTTTCGACAAACAAAATATTTAATTAAACTCAACGTAACGTCGGTTACGATGAAAATTTAATTTTCCGGTCTCGCTTTGGCGCGCAACATTAATTGAAAATAGCACTTTATTTAGAAGTTGAAGGGAAAAAGCGTGATTTTGCGCGAAGAAATTCTTCTACGTGGATAAGTTAAATGAGTTTTTCGTGGAGGAAACTTCAGGGCAAAGAACGCCGAAGAATTTCAGCGCGAAGGCAGATTCGCGAAGTGGAAAAAAAAAAAGTCGCCACCACTTATGGAAATATTTTTATTCTAACGAACGCTCAAGTGGAACGTCGGATGGAATTTCCATATGGTCTCTCGGAAGAAAAAAAAATCACGAAAAAAAAAAAAAAAGAAACGAAAGCCAAATTGTTGTTTGAGCAAACAATGTTTTCTGACCGATGGCAAAACTCTGAGGATTTTATTATCGGTGTAATTAAAATTGAGACTTTTAAAAAAGGGATATTGAAAAAGTGTCGGAGACTTTTTGTTCCAGGCAGTTAATTTTCCGAAGGACATCAAGGCGAGAAAGTGTCATTTGATTTGGTAAAAACCCAACGCAGATGGTTGATCCACATCCCAGTTTTAGAAGTATGGCGTCAACGTGATGGCGTAAAAAATGCACGAACATGTCTCCCGAGTCTCGTTTGGTCGGGAGTTTGAGAAGCGCTTAATCCTTTGAGAGAAACTTCCATTATCTCTTGCAAGTAATTATGTCACTAGCGCCCGGGCAGGCCCATACGTCGTGCACTTTTGAGTGGCTTTCATAAATTCAAGCGCCAAAAGCAGTTCGGGCGGCAAGAACGCCGCGGCCAATTCCGCTGAAACACTTTATCCATTTTATTGCGAATATTTGTGGCTGCTTGGCAAAAACCCCGAGGATCACGTGGTCCAGCCAGGAACTTCTTAGAAACGTAGTAAAATCCCTTACTCTGAATTGTCGTTTTGCTTATTAACTGCGAACGCAAAGGGACGCACATGCTCAAGTTTAAAAAAAGATTTTAACTCCCTTTAATTGATGTGTTACTCAAAGTTGAAATCAGTTCATTTTTTTTCTTATTTATGAAAAGAAAACAATTTTCATTTCAATAGGAATAAAGTTTGAGTTTTGAATGCAATGCGATAGGGCTCCAAAGAAATTCGATTGTCTCTCGCTGGAAATTAAAAATTTTGAATTGTCCAGAGTTCAGCGAGAAGATAACCCAAATAAAAATGTTATGAAACTTGAATACCTCTTTTCCGGATAAGAACTAAAGCATGATTATTTTCTCATTGTTCATTCTACCAAAAAGTCTTCTCTCCGGGCGAAGCAATTTATTCTTCTATAATAACAACGTCACGTGATTAAGATCTTAACGTCGGCCACTCAAATTTTGACTTAATTCAGTCGGACGTCTCATTAAATAATTCTAGCTGCAGTAATTATGTAGGACGAAATTCTCTTGTAATTTCAAGGGTCGTCAATTTCTTTTGAATTTTTAGAGACGACTTTACAGAGGCCTCGAGTTAGGAGCTTTACGGTATTCGTAACGTTGTTGTTCATTGATATGCAACGATGCATTTTTATCTCGAACAATTCCCAGTGCCTCTTCTCAATAAGTTCTTGGGAAATGGCTTCGGCTAAAAGAAGATAAACTTTACCCAAGAATTTCAATTATATCAAGTCGATCAAAAAAGAAGTGAAAAAAAAAAACATCAATGAAATAATGAAAAAAAGCTGTACAATTCTTCTTCTCAATCTTCTGTTCATTAAATAAGCCACGACCAAAGTTTATAAATGACAAACAGACGAAACTATACAGGATCTATTTCAAACGAACAATACTTTTACTTTTCCGTTTGGTTTGGAAACTTATATTGTCTTTATGTGCTCGTATTTATATAAACGTTTCGACGTTCCTTTGGAGCGGAAGTATTGAAAAAAAAAAAAAAAAAAAAATTAAGAGAAAAACGAGTGCTCTTCTGTAGTTAAAATAAAAAAAAAATTTAATATTCTATTTTCGTCGGAGATCTATTTCAATGTTTCCGGAAAATAAGTGTTGATGACAAAAAATTGTTCCTTCCCCGAAAGGGTGACGAGTCATTTTCCACATTTATTTACTTCCGCCTGGAAAATTGTATTTCCCGACGAAGGCATTTAAATTTCCATTTCTATTATTAGATATCTTTTTTTCTACAGCGTACATAATTAAGTCTTCTCATTAGCCATTCCACTGTGCACGAAGATCTCCAATAAAGTCTGACCGTGAAATTTTGCAAATCATTTCATAAACAGCAGGATGGCACTGTGTGCATTTTTCTCGTCTTATGATAATGAATTGATTAGCGCTCTAAATGTCAGATTCATTGAAATGACTGACTCGCGCGACCTCCAGGCTACGCCAGGCCAGGAGTAACGTGGAAAATGTCTGACGGAAAGCAGTCTGGCGCAAAGGGGTAACGTGAAATATTTCTCACAGCCGAAGGCGTTTTCTGCATAGTTGTGTGTTAATTCCAAACTATAAACTTTCATCGCCCTCGTTTATGGCCTCAGGGGTTTACATCGAAGATTTTTGACGATCCACAGTCTTAACCAAACGTCCTCTGTGCTTTCCCGCGAAAGGGTAAATAAATGGTTGCAGTCCAACCAATTCACATATACAAGCTGAGTGAGACGTTACTCTTAAATATCTGGCAAACAAAAAAAAATTGTTTGCACTAACTTCAGTTTACTCTTCAAATGTTGCCTTCTTAAGTAACGTCTGTTTTACATTATATATATGTTCCCAAATACTGCAGTTTTACAGATCATTTGTAAATTGTGAATTGCAATTTTTACGACTTGCCAATTTATTTTTTGTTCTTAACAACCGTTCCCATCAAATGCCAATAGACATTTTGGATAAAGAAAGTCTTAATAAAAAGAATTGTTAACTATATAAGAATAAACTGAAATGTTTGATGGACTAAATTCCGACTTCTCAGTATTCCACAAAATTTCTGGCGAGACGTCTACGTCGTATTTACATGTTGACGACTGAAGTAAATGTGACTTTATAGAGGATTGTTCCTCGAAAAATCGCTCTTCACTTTTTATGAGTTGGCTCAGTGTTATCGAACGATATACGGTTATCGCGCGATCAAGAATCACTCTGTAACTTCAAAGAAGACATCCCCTACACGAACAACATCGACCAATCGTACGAAAGTCTAAACAGCATCGAGATAAAGCTTAGCAAGATTATATATTAGAAGTCGTGTTTAAAACAATAATCTCTTTGTTCTAAAAACTATCTACTTCTTCTAAATAATAAATTATTCCTTCGCTAATTTACCAATAACAAATAAAATATTGCTGAGCAAGTTAATAATAGCATATAATTTAATACGTCGATATGATATAATAATCTAAATTAATGTAGTTGGACTTTTTGTAAAGCCTTAACGAGATGTATGAATTTGTACCAAACGAACAGATGGTTGAATAAACCAAGCAGATTGTTATATTAATTATGTATGCAATCTATATAAGTTATTTGTAAGATCAAGGATAACTAAATACTGATCGTGTATTGATTAGTCTTTATAACAATTACAAAGCAATGTAAACTAGATTTATTGAGGATCAAATATGATCCTCATGAAATCCTTTTGACCTTATCGGAACGTGATCTAAACCCTTCCGATTTTTTATTATTCATTAAACTGTTTGATAAAAACTAACAATAAATGAAACAAAAAGTGACAATGCATTGTTGAAACACAAAATGATTTGAATTCCGTTGAATGCGTTTGAATCACGTTTCGCATTTAACAGCTCGATCTCGTTTTACGCCTATTATAATCTTCGCACTCTAACTTTATTTACAATAAGGCGTTTCACTCGTATCTTAAAGTTATGTGGGCATTAATTCATATTAATTTTAGGTTTACTGTTACGTTCACGGTCAATGCCAGCGATGCCTCTATAAAATATTCTAACTTAAACATCTATTAAGACACTTCATAAAACCATACATTACTCTTAATACATAATATTAAATCATCGTTTTCTACTTTCGTGCATTGTGCTTCCAAAACGCCAAATGAACGCGTGTCACTTTACTTTTAATGCATGACAGTAAATATTTATGATAAAAATTAGCATAGTTCACAATGGAAGGAAGACACCACTCCAAAGATGAAGGAAATACCATGTCTTTCTTTTCCATTTTTTTTCCCCCCTTCTCAGTATTTTATGAATAATTTTCTTATTAAGTTATATCCTGTAATAAATTGTCCATCTCTCTCGGAAGGAAACTGAAAATATTCAATTGATATCTTCTAAGAAGACACTGTTTTCTTTTAACTTTTACATCATAATCACATTAGTTATGTCAAAATACATGAGAATTATTTGATAGCAGTTTATTGTAAAACACTTCTCATCGAGAAGCTAATTTTCAATGCTCGAAGAAATTTTAATGTTAACTTGTACACGTTTCCGTGACACTTTAATCTCAAAGAGTAATTAAAATTAAATGAATCCTGCAAAGAGAACTTTGTTGCAGCTTTTTTTCCACTTGTCCTGCAGTCATTATGAATTGCACGTTGTTCAACTGTCGCTATCGGTTAACTTTACTTACTCATCATCAGAAAAAAAATTGCAATATCGAATAATATGAAAAGCTAATATAACGAACAATTCCAAACTTTGTTTTATTACTGAATTGATCTTGTGATGTAGGTCATGCTTTTCAGATGGGTCAAATGTAGACGTTTTACGTAACAATGTACCACTGAAACAATGCTGATCATTTCTTTTCTTTTTTTTTTTTTTTTTATTCTTCGACTGAGCAAACTTCGTTTTTGCGATAAAACCAATTAATGTGATATCACAAGTGAAAGAAATTGATATAACGTGGACAGTTTAATACATATAATTATTCGCGTGTATGCAAATGTTTCACGCTGCACACTTGTTCAACATAATTCATTGCAATATGCTAATAAGTCATTACTCTCTTAACCGTCGTTATAAAATAAATTGAATCAGTTTGGTGGAATCTGAATCATCTTTGGCATTATACGAAATATGCCGGATGACTGATCGTGTAACGGAATTTAAGTCAAATATTCATCTAAGATTATCCATCAATTTCTCGTTGGAATTGCTTGTCGTTTTAGAAATGTCACATTACATATTAATTTTGTAATATTCCCTTCTCGTGGCTCTGTTTAATTAATGTTATTTTTAGTTGAAAAATGTTTAATCTCGTTCTGAGAAATTTTATTCGTTTAAACGTTTTTTTTTTTTTAATTTACTTCGATCAATAATTGTACAGTAAATAATTTTTTTTTCATTTCCAGGGCGCCCTTACGTTACGTTTTGCTCTGAAATTTATTTTTGACTTTGCTCGTAACATGACCAAATCGATGGCTCTCTATATTGGGGCGCATTATATCGATAACGGGAAATGTCAAATGTAAGATTCGACGCAATTCTCTCGAGGTCTATTATAGTTAAATTTATTTTTTTTACGCTACTCGTATCGGATTGATATTGAAAAGCGATATTTAAAGTATTATTTCAAGAAATGAAAAATGTTTCCAAACGTCGACGTTCAATTTTAACGTATGTATTTTTTTTTTTTTTTTTCGTTTACAAAAAGTGAAATATCTTCTCTTTTTTTTTGTGCGCGTAAGCTGTAAATTCAAAAAAATCCTATTTCCATAAATTTATGTCTTCAACTATTTCCATATAACATTTGACTGGACGCGAACAAGTTTCAATCTCAAGACAAAGGACATAAATCTTTCTCACGTAGGTGTAACCACTTGTAACAACAAAGAAATTATTCTCAACAACTTATGTCTCGGATTTTTCAATCGATTTCAGCTGTCTTTTTCCAAAATAATTAACATCGCGTTATAAAGAAATTGCAAACAACAAATCTCGCTTAACGTACTTCAGGCCAATTCTCTTGTTCGATATCAAGTGTAAAGGCAACAAAACATCTATTTGGTTTGTAGTAATATTGATTTCTCCAGCTTAGCAGAAACCTGCCGCTATAAGTTAAAACCTTTCTCAGCATTATCTGGAGAATCTTTTTTTTTTTTAATTTTTTTTTTTCTAATGATAAATATTTTCTAGTCTAGGAAAAACATATCCATCTCATTTTCTGGAAAAGATAATTTTAATTGTCGTGTAAAATATTCAAATATGCGTCATGGCTGAGATAGCAATCTAATCTTCCAGCTAGCATGAGTCGCTTTCATTAAGGTGTTTCCTAGGTTTACGGAGGGCTGGAAAGGGTTGAGGTATAGAACGATTCTATGCCCTTTTATGGGCGTAACGTTGATATCATCTTACGAAAATTTGTTATATGATAATATGTAATTTAAAATAGATAAACTTAACATAATTATTATTAAGGACAAAACTTTTTCAAATTCCAAATACTCGCGTATCACATGACCATATATCAACTTCCACGATTGTTAAATATATATTTTTAATGTGCAATTAAAATTTCTCGATTTATGTTCTAAGCGAAGATTTAAATTTCACTTTATTTCCTATAGAAATAAATGTTTGCGAAATATTATACGTTCTCCAAGTAATAACTTTTAACAATAAGTTAATATTACACCAACATATTACTTGTTGTTTTTTTTGCAATAAACATTCATATACGAAAGAATATAAATGTGAATCGAGAATACCGTGATAATGCTGACAATTGAATGACTACTTCAAGTTTTGATGCAGTGCAGAAATACACAATGGGATATATAAACAACTCCTGATACCTTTTTCAAATAGCATTCGTTATTCTCATTCTTAAGTGTGTAAAATTTCAGTAGTAAATTGAAACAGTCGCATTCCTATTATTTTTCATAATTATTACAAAATTACGTAATTTTATATAATAATTTGTTTTAATGTATGATACTTATACAAATACCAACTGTACTCAATTTTCTCATCTCTTTATTTTAAACATGTAAATTAAATTCTCTTTATGGCGTCATTTGCAGGGATGTTAAAAACAATTTTAAATTATATATTTATGTTCTTGAAGAAAAAATAATAACATTTGTGAACGAGTCTCTTATGCAGGGCAAGACGTTAGTTATTTTTTCTGGTCCACTTGAAACTCTGTTTCTAACATAGGACGTACGTGCGCGCGTATGTGTGTATGTTCACATTTTCTGTCTCACTTGACTTTAATTACATTCTCACTCATAATTTTGTCCTCGTGTTTATGATTATTTTTGCAGCAGGTGTTTATTTTAAACATTTCATTTGGATTCTCTTTTATCATAATTGTAGATACATTTTTTTGTGATATCACGTAATTGGCTAATGATAAATAATTGAAGATATTTAATTGAGTTTTAAGAATGATTA